>JANHFT010004167.1:32149-51083 GCA_032467955.1 Pseudoxenodon macrops | reverse complement strand
TCAAGAATGATAAGGTGCAACATATAATGATAGTCATAGGGTACAAATAAGCAATCAGGAAACAATATCAATAAGAAGTCAATGGGTGCATGCCAGCAAATTGAGTGTAGAAGAAGACGACTTTATACTAAGCCAATGCATATCTGAAGTTCTCACAGTCCTATATAGTAAGAGACTAAGCCACTCCTGATAAATACTATACAATTAGAGTAATTAATGCACCAAGTCTTCCTATTGTATCTTTCTCAAGACACTGTTAGGACAAAATACAGTGGTACCTTGGTATTCATCGTTAATTGGTTACGGGAGGTGTGACAAGTACTAAAAATCATTAGTACCAAACAAACTATGTAATTTATCTTCTGACCCTTCATTTAAGCTGGGAAGGACTTCCACTCTACTCTCTATTGCCATCCTCCTTTTCCTATGTCATCAACCTTCCCAGCATGGCCAACTTTCTGCTCTCCCTCTGCAGCTGCCCCCGCTTCCTTTTGTAGTGACCTTCCCAGCATAGTCAACTTCCTGTCCATTCTTCACAGCTGTTCCTTCTTCCTATCACAGTGTATTCAATATCAAACAAATGATGAGTACTGGAACAACTTTTTCATATCAAAATGGATCGAGTATCAAATTTGACAAGTTTTGAAACAGTCAAGTACTAAGGCACCACTGTAGAATTAAGTAGAAAAGGAGGTGTTAATAGACAATTTCTGTAGTAGCAACTAAGCTGCCTCAAAAACTGCATTTGCACAAATTACAGGATAAACATATTTTCAAGGTTCCCATAATTCATTTAACAGTTATTCAACCAAATGGGCTGGATTCATACAACATGTTAAGGCAGAAAAGTGCAAATAAGATAAAAATGAACATTATGTGTCACAATTATAATCCCAAAGATAAAGAGTAACAATAATAAAATTAAAAATATAAAAAATTAAATCAATATATATTTAAGTTAAAACGAAATAAATATAAATTTAAATTAAATAAACATAAAATAATAAAAAGTTAAATGAAAAAAATTTAACTTGCAAGTTAAATATTTCAAAGTAGTTTACCCTTCCATTTATGGTACATGTTTATATATCTTTGTGTGCATGGTTTGACATGTTTTCTTCCTTGTTGAAATTATTTTGCTCTTGGTTTTTCACTGTGTTTCTAGCATTACAAAATTGTTTCTAACAATTTTCACTAACTTTCCAAGGAAGCCTCTTTGCTACCAGCCTAGGAGTGAGGAAAAAGAGCAATGAATTTTGAAATGCATATGTTGTTTTTTCTGTACCATGAGAAGCTGGCATGTTACCAGAAATGTTTAAATTTCTCTCCCAGGGTAACTAGGCTAATTTGACCAGCTGCACTCAAACTGCATTGAGAATGGATATTCCACAAATTGTTCTTTAGCATAAAAGTTTAAATTGCAAGGAAAAAAAAGCAATTTAACTGGGCATTTCTTATGTTCCATTTTCATATAAACTTCATTTCCTTTTTTTAATTATACAGAGTTAAAGGCATTCATTTGCCTTTTGATTATGAGCCGGCCTTGCCAAACACCTGTGACTGCTACAAATTCCAATTTGTTATTTATTTACTTCAAAGCAATCTTATTATCTAAACGATACGAAGCATCAAGGGCCTTAATTATTAATAGTCAATTTGCTTAGCTATGCTTTCTGTGTCCTTGGGATGGCAACATAGATTTCAGTTTATACTCAAGTATAAACTTCATGGGAGAAAATGTCATTGTTCCTCAGAATTACAATTAATCAGGTTTAAAGCGTGGCAGAGGAAAAAACTAGCCTCTGCTGTAGGAAAATCCAGATGGCTAGATGTCAGCAAAGAGTCAAGGTTGCCTATATCTGTTCAAACTGGCAATTCATAATTTTACAGTCCAAATCTGGTTAATATATTTATGGTATTAATGAAAACTCTCTTATCTGGGACCATTGCACATTAGTGCTTTATTCCAGTACTCTGGTATCTCACTTAATCACAAGCCAACAACACACTGCCTTATTGTCTTGATACTATTTCCCCCCAAAATCGATATTGTTTCTTCCCTAGAGTTCTCAGAATCTATTTAATCATATTGTTTATACACCCCTGATTAATTATTGTATTTATGTACTGTTGATATAATAAGAGTATTTATATACTTCCAACGGTTTACAATATTTCTAGGGAAGACCATTGCACCAGCTGTAGTTATCAGTTTAATTTCATGCAAATCATATTATAATTATCAAACTTAGTGGCATGAATTATTAGTACCAGGCAAAGGATGCTCTAATAACAATAAACCCCCATTGATCAATTGTCCTAATTGTTGCTAGAGTAGACTGTTCTTTCAATGTCAGATGGGTGGGGGTGGCTGAGATGCTACTCGTTGCAGTATTGCAACTGTAATATTTAGAAAGCCAGAATGCTTTCTGGAAAAACAGCAACTTCAGCTTGTTCTTTCCAGTTTGGCCCATCATAGCCTTCAGGTACTAGATTAAAACTTACACATTTCCAGCTTCATATAGGGAGATATATTTAACTAAATTTCATCACTGTACTAAAGAGGACATATCTGTTAGATACCTGCATGATTTGGTATGATTTGGTTTCCCTAGTTTTTATTAAAACTCTACATGAGGCTGCTAGGTAAGGTCTTCACTGGAAAAGGGCCAGGCATCCTAAATATGTAAATGATATACTGCTTTACATCCTGATCAGACAAACAATGCTGTTGTTGAGGCACTACCAAAGTGACTGGAGGTACCTGGAGGATGTTAGCATCTGAAAGGGCAGGAACATCATCAGGCTCAATCTTATCAAGTAGGATTCATTTTGGATTCCCCACTTAAGGGAAATAGTAAAATCTACTACAAAAACCATACTAACCTATTCAGAAAGCAAAATCACAATTTATCCTGCCCCTTCACTAGTGGAAAAATTAAGCTTTCAAAGCTTTATAAAGTCAAAGCAGAATATTCAGGTTATACACGAAAATCATCAACCTAGCATTCTCATACAAAGGCTCAGGGTATACAGCATTCATCCTATATTGTTTGCACACTTTCTGAAAACTATTAAATATTTAAATAATGAACAACTAATTAACTGAATAAAAGGGTCAAGAAAATAATGGAGAGTATTGATACAATAATGGAAAATTGTTTTATTTCTGTTGAGCTAGAAGAGAAACTATGTGGACAGATAATTCAACAGCAGGGATAATAAATTGTTATTAGGTAGAGACAATACATTTAGATTGCTGGGTGTGTTTTATGTACCTCCATAGTTCAGTAATAGAACAAAGTCCCTGCATGCTTAATGTTTCAGCTCCATTGCTGACATTTCAAGGTACTGTAAGCAAACATCCTTGTCTGACTCAATTTCATGAGTATTCCTCATGTTGTAAGCATTATTGTTAGCTTTAAGCTGAAACAGAACTGTACATGTTACTTTTGGTTGCACCGCTATTGATTGTTATTAATGAAAAAAGAATAATTTGAATGATGAATCTGAATAAAACATTCATAACTTAGGCTCAAATGAAGTTTAGTAAACACCCAAATATTGGTGAGGTCCAATCCAATCCATTCATTCATTTCAGCATTTATATTTTGTCTATGTGTGCTGCCAAATTTGGCATACTAATGTGAAGACATATGCTCAAATCAAGTTCCAATATAGTTGTTCCTTTACACATTTACTATACAATAAATGTGCACAGTCAATCACTCTGTCTTTTCATTGAGGTAAACAGGACGGATCTTCTCAGTGAGGAGAATAGGAATGTCTCTTATTGTCCTTCCATTAAAAGAAGCTTACATGCTCAGTTTAATGTAGGTTACTTCAGGACAGAGTATACACAGAAATTCAAACCAGAATAATTGATTAATAGAATTATTAAATTTCCTTCATTCACATAGTGAACCTCTCTCCACATAGGTTTAGGCAAACATAATTAGACCAAAGTTTGAAATGAAAGAATGAGCAATAATACCATTGCTGCCCTTGGACGATTATACTGCAGAGTCAGAATAGGAAAGTCAATTATTATCTGTTATCTAAGCAAAACTGTGGAAAATCCTCTGGCACGAAATATATCTTGTGAGGTTTTTCATGCCAAATTTCTGTTTGAATTTTAATATCTAGAATGTTGACTTATTTGCTAAAGTTGCTTTAATTCTTCCCTAGTGTGCAGCACCCATTCACACAAGCAAAACAAGAGTTGTAGCAATCACTTTTTGTTTACTTACTTATTTATTTATTTAGTTTGTTGAACATGTACTAGATAACAGGTATAAGTATAAACATGGACATGAACAAGGAATGACTACAAATAAATGGGGACAGTAGGACAGGGATGGTATGCATGCTGTTAGGAATGGGTTGAGGTCCACGGTAGACAGTTTAAGGTTGAATCTGTGAGGGTTAGAAGATGCAAAAACGGAGTCAGGTAAAGCATTCCAGGCGCTGACCACTCTGTTGCTGAAGTCGTATGTTAACGAAAACAGTTACATGTTATATACCTGCAGAAAAAATAGATGTATAGTCTGCCTAATTGTTTCCACTCAAAAATAAATAAAAATAGCTAAATCTCTAAACGTAATTTATCCATTTAATACTTGGTGCATGTGTGTGCATTTCTTACACAAAATGAAAGCTGACTGGAGGATATTAGGAATTAGTTTTGTTGAAGAGAAAACTCAATAAAAATCTGAATTAATTAGTTCCTTTTCTGATCTTCTTATAATTCAAAGCAGAACAATGTGTTCAACTCTAATCAACAGTTTTTCAGTTAGCCAAAATTTAGGTACTATTACAATTTTTAGTCTGTTTTTGAAAGACAGATATTGAAACATGTTTTTTTTACTATCCTCAGGAACATAACCTTCAAAATGGGCACTTTAGCTATTGATCCTTGATCTTATTCATCATGACCTACAAACTGCTTATAACTATCTTTCATAAACTAGTGCTGGTCTATCTTTTTGTTCATTCTGTCAACACTTATTTTATTAGTTCTGATCCAGCATATTCCTGGATCTTTTTAACATGGCTTTTAATTAAGTTGATTATTAGTCCTGTAGTAATCAAATATTGAGACTATAGTCAGAAAGCTCAAACTGCCCAAAGAGCTGCTGATTCAGTTCTAAAGAAGAATTATTGAGTCTGTCATCTGCAGCTCCATAACTGTCTTTTTTTACTCTGCAACCAAAAAGACAAGCACAGACTTCAACGGATAATTACAACTGCAGAAAAAACAATTGCTACCAACCTGCCTTGAGGATTTGTATACTGCACGAGTCAAAAAGAGGCTTTGAAAATATTTACAGACCCTTCACATCCTGGACATAAATTGTTTCAACTTCTACCTCAAAACAACGCTATAGGGCACTGCACACCAGAACAATTAGACACAAGGACAGGGTTTTTTTTCCAAATGCCATCACTCTGCTAAACAATTAATTCCCACAACACTGTCAAATAATTTACTAAGACTCTATTACTATTCTTCTTCTCATCCTTCCTATTACCTATCTCCTCCCACTTCTGTCTATAACCATGTTGCTTGTATCTTTCAATTCATATTGTTTTTATTTGTTTCCTACTATGATTTGATAGCTTATTAGTAGCCTTGACTATCACTAAGTGTTGTATCTTTTTATTCCTGATGAATGTATTTTATTCTCCTTATGTGCATTGAGAGCATATACACCAAAGACAAATTCCTTGTGTGTCCAATCACACTTGGCCAATACAGAATTCTATTCTATTCTAGTCAAATATTATTTTCAACTGAAACATAGGTGTATTTTCAGGTTTGCTGAAATTCTGTGTCCTTTCATATTTTGTTACACAGTAGTTGAAGAACTAAACCATCACATCTCATTCTCTGAATGAAATGAGAAGCCTCTCCTGCCATCAACAGCTATTCCTGTCACTGTCAGTTTACGGTTGTCACTGAAGATGGAGTCATTCAGCTATCAGGGACAGAGAGAGGAAGTAAGAGAATGAAGGAATAGAAGAAGACATGCAGTATATTTTTAAGGGAAAGACCAAAACCTGCATTTGTTTTTCACCCAGGTTCCGCAGAGCTATCATGGATATATAATGCTTGAAATGTGATAAGAAGCAATAAAGGCAGTTTATCTAGTGCTAATTATGGATATTTTGTTCCTGACTATGCCCATAATGTCACCATTATAGGCAGGAGTGGGTTCTCACTTACCTCACCGCCGGTTCACTGCCTCCCGTGCCACGTGGGTGCGCCTTGTGGGGAAAAAAGCCAATTCTTTTAAAGGCCAAAAACAAGATGGTGATGCATCTTTTGCGCATGCGCAAAAGAAACCCCCCCAATTTTTTTTTAAAATTTCCCTCCCAATTAAAAAAAAAAAAGATGGTGGTGCTCACGGACCAGAACCGGCTCTGTGACATTACCAGTGGCCTACTACCTACTCAGTACAACTGGTCTGAACCGGTAGGAAACCAACCTCTGATTATGGGAACATGAAATGGATAACCTCACAGAATCAGCTTTCCCATGTGATGGAAAACAGTCACATGAAATATCAAAGTAAATATAGTATCCTAATGTGTTTGCATTCCATAATGTCATCTCTTATCACCCAAGAAATATTTAAAAGTCTAAGAATTATTATTCATTATTTATCCCACCTTCCTCCAGGCTCTTGCATTATTTATAAAGGATGTTGTAAAATAAAGGTTAATGTAAAGAGTCTGTATTACAAGACAGTTTGTCCATCATTATGTTACATTATTATTCTACTTTTAAGGAAGATAATACAATAGGAAGGTGTGTGTGTGTGTGTGTGTGTGTGTAATCACTTAGAAGAGATAATCAATTAGACCACTGACTTGAAGCCTAATAATAACATGAATGCACAAACTTATCCGAAATAACATTTGCTGCATCTAAACTTTCCATTAGCAGAAGAGGGATGACAAAATGAATCATACCCTAACATTCAAACACTAACAATCCCCTTGTTTGAATTTAAATGTTCTGACAGATGCCATAACCCTGAGAAACAGCATAGTGAATGATTGCTTTGTAGTTTGCTGATCACACAAATAATACAGTAACTAACATTTACACATGACACATGAAGTCCAAAACGAGAAGAAGAAGAAGAGAGGGCCAATATTCGATTTTTAAAAGGATTTTTGTGGTCTAAGTTGATCAACTAAAGTTGAGTGTCTAAAGAAAATATGTTATACATTTTTTTAAAAATGCTGTGTGTTTTATATGTGCAACTTCAAATTGGTCTTGATTCCTCATCAAGATCCAGACAAATAAAATGACAGCATCTTAATGTCAACCCTGAAGCTGACCTGACCAGAGCCATTTTGTTATGGATGTATTACTTGGAAACTTGATACTTAAGCATCCTAAAATGGTGCCACCCAGGCCCATCACTTCTGAGATACCTACTGAAAACTGATAACAAATGTATTCATTCATTCAATTTGCATGGCCACCTATCTCAATAAGTGTCTCTGGTTGGTACACGGTTTTAAAATAAATTTAAAAATATTCCAACACAAATAAAATAAATGAAATATACAAGAACCAAGGAAGATATCACAACAGTAGCTAGCACAACCACCTAATGGGATCCTTCACACACTCAGTGCCTCAGGCCCCAAACCAGTTCTTTAGGATCCTTTAAGGGATCAACAGGCCAGGCCCATCCTAAATCAAATTTCAGTTCAAAGGAGGAAAGAGGATGGAGAAAGTATTTCAGAAGTGACTCCCCTTAGTTACCTGGAAAGAAAAAGGCAGGAGAGGGGAAAGTGCTTTGAGACTTGGAAAATTCTGCTACTGTAACTGTATAATAAAGTTTATATTTGTACTTTCATGCTTAATGTCTTGAGTATCTCTAAAGGATTACACTAGGGGATGTCTAAACGCATTATGCATTATGAAACATATTTGCAACTTGCAACTCTAAAAGCAACAACATTCAAGATGAAAACTCCATGCAATTTTACCTGAAAATTAAGCCAATGCATTCTCTTTCTGTGTCAGACACAATGTGTCATAAGCCTTAGTTAAAATTATTTAAATTGGAATAAATCTGCATGATCCTTTTAAAAGGAGGTGGTACTCAGTCACTATAAACTTAGTAGCAATGCTACTATGCATTCTGCAATTGCTTAAAAAGTGATTATTTTGGGTTCTATCTGCAATCATCTGCAAATCGATGAAATGCTTTATTGATTCTCATTCAGTGCTTTCGCTTGTCAGTGCTAATCTCTTGTTGTGCATCATAGAATGCTGATAAGAAGGATAAAACATGACATTCAATTAACCAGCCATGCCAGTTAAGAGACATTGGCTGAATCATTTTGTCAGGCATATGGCTTTCAGTTGCAGATGGACACATTTCATTAAAGCTGTTTACCATATGTTTACACTTTCAGAGCAGCTTTGCAGTACTCCCATAAGAACAAACCAAGTGCAATAAGGCAAGAAACTTCAGCCTGCATTATTTTCTTCAATCTAGTCTACTTTCCTTTCCTCTCCTTTCCTTCTTTCCATATTTGTTTCAGTTATCATTTTCATATTGCCATTCTGTTTAAAATATCCTGATTGTAATTGAGGTATCATCCCCATTTAAGTGAAATGGATACAGTGACAAACCACTACTGAACAGGTTGAGGGGTTGTCTATCCTTTTAGTGAGCTTCTTTGAAACCACCTTGCTAAAATAACTTAAGAATGTGGAGCAACAATGTTTAATTTCTAAGATGGTTGACCTGATCAATTCAGTAATTCAATCTCAACATTCCTCCAATTCAAAAAGTATTTTGTCATCAGATATTCAAGAAACCTTCCTTTGTAGGAAGGGAGGGAAAAAAGTGAATTAAAATAGGGATAATATAAGAGGGGCAAAAGAGTAAAAGATAGATATTAAGATGATATGCAATGTGATAGAAGTACTAGAAGGCTTAGAAATGGAAGTATGATAATAGAAATGAAGTGTTAAAATCAAAATGAAAAGGAATTGTAATTATTAAGAAAAATGTTAAGATTATGTGTATGGATGTGCTAACCCAGAAAACAAACATTCATGACATAAGATGTATAAAGATGAATAAAAAAATAAAAAACATATTGGGGGGAAAAAGAACCCTTCCTTTGTCATTGCTGTAATCTTTTAAAACATAATTTAATATAATTTTGCAATACATTGTCTATGTAACCCATACTCTCCATTCTCTATTGTATGTACTTAAAGAGGAATGATTTGTAAAGATTCTACACAACTCTTCCAAAATATATATTTTTTCAATATATAAATATTTTTTATGAAATTTTAAGCTAATAAATATTTCATGAATGGGTACTGGTGAACTCTGTGTGATACGTGTTCATTCATAATTCAACAGATCATAGTCTGGCAAAGCTCACCATTTTGCTTGAAAATAAACCTGTGATGGATTCTCTTATGTCCCTAGTTTCAGAAATGTATCAGGAGAACATACATATATGAATTTACAATTCCAAACTTTTCTTGATCCTAACGTGACACCCAAATATCCCACTTTTTGCTGGTCCTGCCATCAAAGTGTCATGAACAGAACAGCAAGAATGGACGGTTCTACAAAAGTATTGTGACCTTAATGTTGTTATGGTTTTTTTCCCAAGATCCGTCCTTAGAGAGGTAGGGAAATTTTATATAGCTTCAATACAAACAAAATAAAGTGAGAAATAATGATAATTGGCTACATAATTTTTTCAGACATCATGTAGAGAGATAAATCCTAGCTTTTCACCCAATTTATTGAAGTTAGTGAAACAATTTTAGCAAAGGTATACAGTTGCTGCTGATTTCATTCTAAGGGATAAGCAGGGCTCCTATATACGTCTTTGTTTTCCTCAAGAATGCCATTAAAATGTCCTTATATTTTACATCTCTGCATTTTTTCTCTAAAGTTTGTTTCTTCACTTTTACTTTATTGCTCTAGATTTACTTCAAAAGAAGTTATGGTTTCCTTTGTTCAGTATGTTATTTATGGCAGAAATTTATAGCCAGTTAGTTTTATGGTATCCAATACATTAATAGAAATATGGCTTTATTTCCATTATTCAACACATGAGTATTATAAAAAGGGAAGTGTATGGAATGGAAGCAGAATCTACAAGTTAGATCAAGCTCCTTTCAGTGAGTCTTTGGAAATACTATCAAAATTTAGTTGTGATTTTCCCTCTCTAATATTCCTCATTAAAAGAAAGGAAAAGAAATCAAATATAGAGAAATCGTACCTCATTTAAATACATTCATTTTCATATGTAATGATTTCATGTGTACTCTTTATAACTATCCTGCTCTTATGAACCTTGAAGTTATTTGTAATTAAGAACTAAAATATAAATATTTTTTTAAAAATAAAAAAATATCTGCTTGATTTAAAAGAAGAATGACAAAATGAAAACAATCCATGAGGTAGAGCAGAGGCTTGATTGAAAAGGGGTTCTTCAAGAGATATAATCAAACAGATGTAATTGAAAGAACCTCGTGAAATTGGAGGGTGGACATTCCAAAGTATTGATGTTACAGTCAAAAAGATAAGTGATTCCCAAAGTCATATACCATGACTGATCCCATTCTCAGTCATTGAGAAACTCACAGGAACCTTGTGTCAGCCCGGCAGACATATTCTCTATTGGATCTTTGGCCTGCCACATTCACTACTTTTTTACTATGCATTTTCTACTGTGGAAAAATGGGAGGGGGATAGTTGGAGTTGGGGATGTGTAACCATAACAAATTCCTTTCTAGAAAGTCAAGGTCATCTTTTGTCTCTGCACCTGACCGGAACTGCATGGGCGAAGCTGTCAGCATGGCAGAGACTGATTGGGCAATGTGATGGACTGGTGGGTGTGAGGACAAGGTCCTGAACTTTCAACTGGGTGGTGGAAACCTGGAAGTCTTCAGATTCAGGTTTCCACAGTCATACCAACATAGCTCTCTTAATAAACTGGAACTTGGAGGAATGCTTTCCCTCGGAGTCTGATTTACAATATTTCTGAATGCTATTTGGAACCCTTACACCTTGCCCATTTATTCTTTTATGGGGTTAGACAAAACCTATTTTATAAGCAAGTTGAATTGCCCTTCCAATCTGTAACTACCAGTAGTTCTGGACTTACAACAGTTCATTTACTGACCATTAGAAGTTACGAGACTGAAAAAAGTGACTTATGAAGATTTTTCACACTTAGGAACGTTGCAGCATCCCCATGGTCATGTGATTTACATTCGGATGCTTGACAACTGATTCACATTTACGATGGTTGCAGGTCGCCCCTTTTGTGACCTTCTGACAAGCAAAGTCAATGGGGAAATCAGATTCACTTAACAACCGTGTTACTAATTTAAGAACTGCACTGATTCCACTTAACAAATGTGGCAAGAAAAGTTGTAAATGGGGCAAAACTCACTTAACAAACTTGTCACTTAACGACATAAATTTTGCACTCAATTGTGGTTGTAATTTGAGGATCACCTGTACTTTCCAATGAAGGGCAATTAAATGTTAAATTAAATATAAAACTAAGCTTGTATCTGGTCTCAACCCACTTCTTTCTCCTAGCCCTGGCATTAAAAGACAAATGTGCCATTCACAGTCCCCAAAGAGATGGTAGAGCTCTGGTGGAAAGGGAGGGAAAACCCATCCAATTATCCTGATGGGGGCACCAAAAGAAGCTAAAGAAGTCTGACAGCCTCCAACATTTGCTTTTCCATTCTCATCTGGTTTAATTTTGTCATGAAATAAAGGTCATCATCTAAGTCTTAGGCGCTATAGATCAGTCTTAATCTACTTTCCGTTTACATTGTATTTTGAGTTTATTACTTATGAAGCGGCAATATTTTACTGTTTGAACTAATAGTACTCATCCTGAAATCTACTAATATAGGAGGGATTATCTCAGGAATTGTATTATTTAGCCATCCCTGAAATGTACCTTTGTTTTCCCATTATGAGTTTGCAATAGGAATTTTTATTTGCATTTTTGACAATAAAGGAAAGACTGTTAGGAAGCTTTTTAAAATAATATCAGCTGTTGAGACAGTGGGAATAATGGAGATCCCTTAATAATGTAAAATGATGTAAAAATATGCAGACTATTGCCTTATGCAAACTATCAGTGCTAAACTACCTATTCCATCAACACATTTCATCTATCTCATTGATAACTGATTACAGATTCCTAAATTCCTCCCTCCAAATCACGTTAAAATGAATACAGGAAGGAGTCAACCATGAAACATATCTGAAAATCCAGGATTATTAAAAGCTTAATTATTCTATTCTAATCTCAGCTAGAAACAGAAATAAGCATCCATTCTTAATCTGCATCTCAGTGATATTTGGAAAACAGAGGTTTTACTGCTTTCTAGGTATTTCCAAGGTTGAAAGTGACCTTAAAATGGTTAAAAAAAAACAACCTCTACTTCTCTAGATCATGGAGATAATGGGGAGAGAGGGAAGCAAAGTGTCACCTTTATCTATACCTGGTCATGCTAAAACAGGAACTTGCAAATACGTGTATCTGAACATAGGTGAGCAGTCTTAATTTCCCCATCCATTTAACACAAGTATCAGAGTCGTATTTCTTCAAAAATATTGAAAATTCAGGTTTGTTCACAAGCTTTTAGTACAATTGTAGATTATGTGCATGAGAATATGTGTAGAACATTCTTAGCATTTTTAAAAATGCAATTCTTGTATTTCCCCTAGTTGAGCTAGTACAGACTTTTGTTGCATAATCATTTGTGGTTTTGTTGTTCTTTCCTATAAAATTTGAATAAAACATGTGTCTTTATAAAAAATCTTACAGTTGTTCAAAAATGCTACCATTAAATAGCAAAATGTTCTATGCACTTCACTGGTTCTTCTCTTTCTATAAAGCGAAGCTATTACATTTGTGAAGAAAACTAATATAGAAGTCTTAAAATCCTTCCCTACTAACAAAAGTTATTGTGAGATTAATAAATATACATACAATTCATGAATAGTTTGATTCTGCAGATAAAAACAATATCAGTGTCAAGGGAGGTCACACAAAAAAGAATCAAATTGAGACAAATAGTTCATTGGATCAAATGAAGCTCAAACTACTAACACAAGCTGGTTTTACAAATTCAGAGATATGGGTCTTTTTTGCTCTCTGAGTTGGGTTGTTTTCTTGCAGACATTTCATTACCCAAACTAAGTTACATCATCAGTCTAGCAATGAATTGTCTGCAAGAAAACAATCAAGATCAGAGAGCACCAAGAACCTCTCATTTCAACCCCGAGCTACAAATATTCTCCTTTATTGAAACTCAGAGGAATCCTAGCATTGCAAGAAGCATTCTTAAATTAAGTCTGCTTTGTATAAAATAAAAGCAAGTTGAAGTAAAAGAACATTAAATATAATAATGAAGAGAATAATTAAATTATTCAGAGGATAGGAAATGTTTGCATCTTACTGATTGAAGTAATCATTAAATATCACCAGTCATTTGGGGGGGAAATGGTTTAAACGAGAGAAGTGAGAATACTCTAAAATACTGTTCTGCAGAATAAATATCTGGCTTGTTTTCTTATACGGAGACTTTGCAGTCATGCCTGAGGTTAAGGACAAACTCACCGTCCTATGACAGGAAATATACATTTAGTAAATTTGTATTAACTCTGCAGTGTTCAATCTGTAGACTTCATTTTGTCTTAGTTCTGGAATAAATATGAATTTAAAAGGACCTTCCTTTAATTTCTCTTTTGTTAAAAGGAACCTTGTTTAATTTTATTGCCGATAAATAAATAAAGGGAACTAATATAGATCTATTTCAAGCTATTTAGCTCTCATCAGCTAGCCATACCCTTCTGGGATTTGAACCCGGGCCACCTGCTGTTAGGCAGTTGCTTTAACCTCTAAGCCACAGGCTCTCCTCCTTTATCAGCTGAACCAGAGGGAAAGAGTATTTTTTGAGATCACCTGGTATCCCAAATATGGAAGGGAGCATACTGCTTCCTTTTGCCTTTCGGCCCCATATATATGTGTGTGTGTGTGTGTTGTATTTCCTGACAATTACATAATGTAGAAATATAATTTCTTATGAAGTTATTGTCAACTCTCAAAATGACTCTACCTGAAGCCATTCTTTACTTTGCTTAATTTCCAAGTTGCCAAGCATGTGGGTGGGAAGGGTTTTTGAAGAATGTAGAACAAGGGTGTCAAACTTGTGACATCAAGTGCAGGCCATGCCCACCCCAGCTCCACAAAGGGGAACAACATCGCGATACACCATGTGATGGCATAGTGTTACCGTGGGTTTGACAGCCGTGATGTAGAATGTTTTCCTCTACAGTACCAGACATAAGAGCGATAAGGCTCATGAGAACCAAAGTCAGCTCAATGTGCCCTAGCAATGGCAGGAGGGAGTGATGAGGAGTTCATCACCTCCTTAGTTGGTTAACGTGACTTGTGACACAAGGAGGGGTGAACAATATCTATTCTTTAATTGTACCAAAGTGCAGGAATTATTCAGAGTTGGTTTTACATTTGAATGTGCTGATATGATGTACCCAATGAAATGGATCTCGGAGAAAAACCACAGCCTCAGAGTCCTGAATTGATTGGGCCCATTACTCAGAACCATGACAGTTACATTATGAAGCTATTGTGTAAAATAGAAACTATAGATGCTAGTGTTGATTCAAGAAAATCCAAACATTTATAGTTGTGTATGCATTTCAGAAAACTAATGGAGTGTGTTTATTTCTTTAAAGAACACAGGACTGAGAGAAAAAGAAATATAGAAAGTTATGAGATTAACATGCAAATGGAAAAAAAAATTACATTAAGAGAAATGATTTACCAGAAATGCCCCCAATTCTTTTTTTACTGCTTATTTCTAATATGCACGGCATACTTAACTAGCCACTACAGATCTTTGATAACAAATCTCCATTTAAACATAT
This sequence comes from Pseudoxenodon macrops, assembly GCA_032467955.1. Lineage (NCBI taxonomy): Eukaryota > Metazoa > Chordata > Lepidosauria > Squamata > Pseudoxenodontidae > Pseudoxenodon > Pseudoxenodon macrops. The sequence goes on along the minus strand of JANHFT010004167.1, from coordinate 36,090 downwards.
CCTGAGGAACACAGTCTATTATGGGAATTCAACTTGCTCACAGGAAAGAGAAACTTGGAGATCAATCTGAAGGAGGGGCGGTGAATAAAGATTAATAATATATATCTTTTCCACTGTAAGTTTGAATGCAGTAAATTAGAAAGTAGGGGAATCATGCATTTCAAAATTCATAGCATAAGTCTCTACAATCATGGTACCAGCTCACATTCATTTGTGTTTAAACATAGTTTCCCCATTGCAGATAAAAGTGTTGCAAGCATGGAGACCATCACTAGTTAATTACATCAACAGCATGATAGCAGAGGAGAGGATCATTTTACTGCTCCTTGCATGTTGGATTGTACTCACAAGATAATAACTAAATAGCTGAAAAAGTATATATTGTATTATATAGTTAAACATTTCAGGTTCAAGATTCACTCCAGTCATTGTCAACTGTATTTGAAAGGTTTCAGATGGCAACTCCTTGTGATTCTTGTTTATAGTGCTTCAAGGGCAAATGTGTGATGAGTTTCATTATATGGTTTAGTCACCAGGTGACATTGAACCTAATTGTATTTGAGTGCAGTCAGGAGCATCAAATAGTTGATGGGTTCTTGATGTGGAGGAGACAATAAATAAGCATGATCTTGTTTCCTAAAACATATGCCTTCTAAACTTTCCCTGAGACCAAAAGAAGAGTAATTAAAGAAAAAAAGTTTACTCTCTGATACAAAATTTATTCTTCAAAATCCAAATTGAAATATTTATACAAATTAATATTGGATACAATTTTGGTAATTCAAGCTAGAAGTAGGACTCCATTCCAGTTTAGAAAGTCTTTATCCTTTCCAAAAGCAAACAAACAAAACCTTGAGTTTCTCATCATCACCATCCTCATCATATCCACATGATCTTTAAGGGGATTGATTACTCTTCAACCTTCTCTCTTCAGATAGTCTAGCAGTCTCATCATTTTACAAATTATAAAGTTACCAGTACTTATTGTAGCAACAATCTCAGTAAGTTTTAAAATTATCCTATGACTTCCTAAACTACACTTTAAAAAGGGAAGGAAACAGCATTTTCTGGTGGTATTGCTTAAAAGAAACTAACTGCCACCAAGAAGGTGCCAATTTACCCTCACTTATATTTGACATAGCATGAAGACATGCTGTCTGGAAATGCCTTTTTCCATTCTTCATAAGCTCAACTCTCACTGGCAGTTCAACTGAGAAAGCAAGAGACAGATGGGGGGAAAGCTGAAGAAGCTTGCCAATAATGTTCAACAAGATCACAATACAAGACAGTGTGCAGCAAATAATTGGCATACTTCAGCTGATAAAAAGAACGAAGATTTAACATTAGTTCAAAGAATGATAGAACATGCTGTAAGAACTGACAGAGGAAACAATTTTCTGACCATGAAGACACAGACAGAGTAATGACCAAAAGCAGAATATCTACTGATATCTTGCATCAGTAGAAGTTAAAGACAGGGCTTAGGCCCTTGAAGAAGAAACAGTCTCTGAACCTTCAAAAGAAAGGCAAACGAAGACATCATGGAAAAGATAGATGACATTAGATCCCTGAAAGGGGGAGGGGTTGTAGCTGAACCTTGGAAGAAAACAGAAAAATAGAGAAGAGTCTTGACTCACTATAATGAGTACCCAAAATAGATATGTGAAATCCATTGGTACGTGAAACATGCTGTTCATTAGAAGTAAAGATCCTGAAGAAGGAGCTCCAAGATTTAGCAAGTCCACTGACAATGATATTGGGAAATCAAATTCAACTATATATTTCCAATCCATTGCAAGATAATCCAAGGATATAATGGTTGATAATATCAAAAGCTGCAAAAAAAATCCAGTAGGACCAGAAATATTTCAAGTCCTACCATAGGTAGGTGAGTGATCCATGAATGACCAATAGAGTTTCCACATCAGGCACAGGCTTGAACCCTAACTGAAATGGCTGCAGATAATCTATTTCCACTAGAACCAATAATATCAGTCTTAAAAGGCAGGTTGGGTGATAGATCCTGGATCTAAGGTTGTGCTTTTAAAGATGGCACTTTTAAGGATCCTTTTCAGGATTCCTGACTTCTCTTTGTCCTGGAATGAGGCAGGAACTAGAGTCTATCAGTATTGTGAACCCTCTGTCAGCATGTACAAATACATATGGTATGAGTCCACGGCACAGGGGATAGAATTCACCAAAGACTCCATCTACTTCCTCTGAGGTAACAGCATCAAACTGCCCCCAGTTTATCTCACAATCTATCAGGTCCTTGGAGTCTGTCCATCTGGCTTCCAAGTCTGAGTAAATGCAAGTGACTTTATCTGCAAAGGGTTCCACTACCAACTCAAACAGTTACTCTGACCCATATTTTCCTAAAATAGAGAATTTTAAAAGGATATAGAATAGAATAATGGCAAAGAAGTAAGTCTACCTTGCCCACTCATTAACTTCTCTCTAACACCAGTGTTTCTCCAAGCATGTCTTCTGACATGTGTTTCCTGGAGTACTTCACAAATGAAAGAACTCCCCAAAATCAACATATACAATAGAAGAGAACTGTTAGTGCAAACCTATCAAGAATCCTCACCATCTACTTGTTCAAATGGTTGAGTACGTTTTTCACAGAATTGCTCATTAGGTTTCTGGGCAATTCCCCAAGTACCCTCTAAAATCCAGTTCAGTCATAAGATGCTTAGGATTTACCATTCAAAAGGGTATAACCTCTGCAAGAATCATGATACTATTCAACCAATCTGTCATGAAAAAGTCGTCAATCTTATACTCACCACCACCACTCAAATATTCCAGGGTATAAAATAAAGATTTGATGTGTGGCTTTCATTTTGCTTTATGATCACCTAGGACAGCCGTATAATTTTCATATCACGAGTAACTCCTGATCCCTAGCATCTTTGGGTATTATCAATTCCCAAGTTCCTAGATATCCAAGTGGACTTAAAAAGAGTTATTTTGCTCTCTTCCCTCATTCTCTTTATAGAAGAAGCCTGTATAACAAAGAAGCAAATGTAAAGTTAAATTGTCTAGAGAAGGAATTAACATAACAAAGCCCAGTGATTAAGTTTGGTGAATTTGTGGATAAAGATGAGGGAGGAAAGAATTATTTATTGTGTTGGACTTTGTATAAGAATGAACTGTAACTAAGTTGATCCCGATCTATATTTGTCTATTTTTTCCTATCCACTGTTATAGACTCTTTAAAAATATGTAAACATAACACCTATTACTAAAAGACCTACTAAAAATCTCATGTCTTTAGTTGGGGAAGATGGTGCATCATAAGGCAAGAATTTTTGAATCAATGTACTTCAAATGGGCTAACCTAGAGAATGTTAGACCTATCACTCCCGTGGGATGCAATAACATTTAGCACATATTAATGTTTATTATTATTAAACTTTTATGCCACTCATTTTGCCAAGGTGACTTTAAGTGGCTTATAGTTATTAATGAGGATTAAATGTCTAACAGGGTGCCTGCTATGAGAAAAGAAGGAAAGTGATCTGACTGGGGTTAGAACAAAAAGTTGTTATTCCACAATATACAAGAGTAAATAAGAAGACCAAGTTTGTCTAAGCAGTCTCTCTTTCAGGTGTTAAGTGAAAAAGTCAGGTCAATCTGCAGGACAAGGACCCATAAGATGAGAAGATAGAATGAATCAGAATAGGGTTCAAAGTAAACAAAGCAGAACATTCTTTAAACATAAAAATGCAAAAGAGCCCCTCTACATTTAAGAAGTTTGATAGACAGAGATATATGATCGATATATGCAACAACATTCCAACCTTTCCTACTTCCCTTCCTCTTTCTTTGTCCCCTTTTCTACTTCCCTTATCCCTTTCTTTCTCCCATTTTCTCTCCTTTCCGCCTCACTTCTCTCCCTCCTCTACACCTCTCTTCTATCTACCTTCCTGCTCTTC
>JANHFT010004167.1:0-12765 GCA_032467955.1 Pseudoxenodon macrops | reverse complement strand
CAAAGCCATTGGAGATGCAGAATGGTGAATACAGAAAATAAACTCAAAGCTAAGACAAGAAAGATTGAGACTTGGACTATATATATATAATTTGGTTAGGTTTTCTTTGCTACTATTGTAAAGGACAACTATCGTTCTGAGTCTTTCATAATGTTTTGAATATAGCAACATTGGGAGTCACATTGAAAGGGGATTGTAACTACCTTTCCCATTACTATGATAATATTTGTAAAAAAAAAATTGCAAAAATAATATTCATGTCAAAGAGGCAAGAACTTGTGTCTTTGAAATGGAAGCTGTTGTCCCAAGAGCTTACAAACTACTGTGGCACATACCAGTAGTTCTGCTACATATATGCACAACAATATGCTTTAAATTAACAGTTTTATTTTACCAGGATGATGTTTAAAAGTCTATTTCCTTTCACCATATTGGAAATGTAACTGCTTTGATTCTGGAGAATTCCAGAGAATTCTATAGAATTCAAGCTAATAGATTATTGAATAAAGCAACCCAGAGTTCTTTCTCAAGGCTCAATTCACCAGCCTCAAATCATTCCACTTCAGACACATTATGTAAGACTTAGCTACTACAGCAGGCTCTAATGCTAGGAAAGATAAAAGATAAAAGAAGAAGAGGCCAAGCAGGGCAAGATGCATAGATTCTGTTAGAATGATAACAGATGTACCTTTGGAAGACCCAAAGGATTAAGGACAGGTCATCATAGACAAAATCTCGGATTACAAGAATTGATAGTTATTTGATCCACATAATCAGCAAACAATTGTGTGTACAGACACATCTTGTGATCTATGTATCTGGTTGTTTGTCTGCCTCTCTGTCTAGCTAATTGGCTATCTCTATTATTTTTCACTCTCCTCAACCTCACTGTCCTCAAAAATAACTCTAGTATACATTATATATGAAATGTACAGAAAAATAATCTGACGGTTGCAAAACACCAACAACCAAGTATCTTTATGCTGTCTCTCACATGGCTCTCTCTCAGAGACTTGCTGCTTTATATCTGGAGGATTAATTTGGTTGCTATAGATTTTTCTTGGCTTAGTAAAAGATCTGGAGTGAGAAGGAGGAATATTCTTATACTTCCAGAGCACATACTGAAAGTTAATAGTTTAAGGTCAAGATAGAGCACTGTCCCATGAAATCCTTCCATCACAAGATATTCAGTAGGTGTCACTCTGCAAGGTGCACTAAATTGATTTGTTTTTATTTTCAAGATGGGGCAGTCAACCCAATACAGATGAAATTGCTGTGATGAATAGTCTCTGTGCATTCCTTTCTCCACCATTGCAAACATTTTAAAAATAAGCCCATAAATATATTTTTTTATTTTTTCCTATTTTTGTTGTTTATCTTTTTTCTCTAATTCATATGTTCTATAAAAGTCATTTCTTTTCAGATCTAATTCTTATGTAGGCACACTTACAGCATACATCAGAAGCAGCTATGTTTCCTGAATTCCCCAGTTCTTTGCTACAGTTTTATGTGATACCAGTGGTGAAATCCAATTTTTTTTTAATACTGTTTCTGTGGGCGTGGCTTGGTGGGCGTGGCCGGGGGAGGATGCTACAAAATCTCCATTCCCACCCCACTCTGGGGCTAGCCAGAGGTGGCATTTGCCAGTTCTCCAAACTACTCAAAGTTTCCACTACCGGTTCTCCAGAACTTTTCAGAACCTGCTGGATTTCACCCCTGTGTGATACCTGAAAAATTAAATGTGTACTTTAAGATGATCCTAATAAATGCTACATGAATGTTCACTCATGCAGCATGCAACTTATATTTTTCTCTTCAAATTAGGAACACTATGAAATACTGAATAGTGTGAAAAACAATGTACATTTGGTTAAATACATATTTAAATAACAGTGTTTTAATGGATGTGTATTATTGTATCTTTGATTAATTATTTTTTATAAACTGTCATGCATAAAAATGTAAGATGCAGACATATTTCTGCTCATAAAACAAATTAGGAGTACTCAGAGTCAATCAAAAATAACTTCTTCCCCAGATATCTAATTGAATTCAAGGGACTTTGGGAATATATATTTTGGACATTCCTCTTCCTCTCTCATCTGCCCTAAGGCCCAAGCAATTTTCAAATCTGTGAAAGATGATGAAGATGGAAAGGATGACAGCCTATAGAATATCTCTCACTGGGTTTACTAATTGGAACATTATACTGTTTGTGTTACTTCTCATGAGAACTGGATGTGGAAAGGTCAAAAGCAAACTGATACCAGACTGGTCTATTGCAATTTATTTATTTATAATTCACATTTCTAAAGCTGATTGATTCATTGACAACTCTGGGGGGGCCATACAGTTTTAGTAATAAAAATACATTAGATCGAATTGTTCTCCTGACCAAAAGTAGAGACTTCAGCCCATTGTGAAGCACATACATAGATTATGAGAGTCTATTCTTAAATCACTGCATATAAAGAATTACAGAATAACAGAGTTGGAAAGGACCTTGGAGTTCTTCTAGTCCAACCCCCTGCTTCTAGTCCAACCCCCCTACAGAGGGGCAGTAAGCCTCTGCCATGTCAGACAAAGCTTCAACTTTTAGTGTTGGCCTTTTTAAACCTGCCAATAGGTACATTGCAGCAAATGTCTGATTTACTATTTCAGATTCTGAGACTCATACATTTTACTTTAATCTACTAATCCACAGTAGTAAGATGCTACAGTGAGACAATGAGAATTTAAAATAATATGCCTTCTTCACATTTGTGTTGGTATGAGAGGGAAACATAACTTCAACAAATGATTTCCTTCAGCTTTCTAGAAGGAAAGATCTTTCTAGAAGGAAAGATCTTTCTAGAAGGAAAGATCTTTCTAGAAGGAAAGAGCTGAGGTGCAGCCTCATCTATTCATTGGCCAACATAGGATCATGGAATCAGATTTACAATCTCAGCCCTATAAATTGCTGAATGGAGAAAGTAAATGTTTATTCAGAGTTTTAGAACAACATTTTGGGGAAGGAAATATAATGGTTCTCAGCGAAAACACTGATTTATTAAATTACCTAGCCAATCAAGTAAAGCTGAAACAGAGGAAACTTCAGTTCAGCAGATGTGAGTCCAGTATGTAATGTTATATTTCTTACGTACTCACTATCTGTTCATCCTAGTCACATCAATGGCTGAGCAATCTCATATAGGTTTAAATCTAGGACCTACTATTTCTGTGGAAAAATGATTTTGAAAAGGTATAATGCTTCCTTGTCCCTGTTCAGAGCTACGTAAGGCTGCAAATCTCTTTCTTTGTAGCAAAGGAAAAAAGCTTTTTTGGGCAGGATTAATAGACAATAAAATCCAAGAGCCGTCATTTGCCATAGTTTGGGATTCTCCACATGAAGATTTTTAAAGCTATTATATTTGAGGTGAGAGGGTCTGATCCTGGTAATCACCATTTCATCTTTTAGCCTGAGAAGAATCCAGTGGATCTTGGAGCCATTCTATGTAGAGAAATGTTATGACAAGAAAGAATGTCCTGTAGAACTGCCCGGGGTTTTAGACTATCCATGCCAAGAGACTCCATATGCCTAAATGTATATCTAATCTGGATTTGTTTTGTTTTATTTAAAAAGAGAGGCATTTTAGGCACAAGCAGGCAAAACTCACTGTCATCTGCTTTTATAATTTTAATAGTAGGACACCATTGATTGCTAGCTGAACTCTTGATATCATCCACAAGTGCAGTAATACATTTAGTGACAATTCACTCCTATGTGTTTCTATTCTATTGTTCTTTGCTTGAGAGACCATAATCAAAGGCTTAAGTGAACCATATCTAGACGCTGGTTTTAGCAATTTTTGTTCCAGCCCTGGATAGTACTGGATAAGCATGTAGAGATTTACAAACAAATAAAAGAAAATATTTTCATCCCAATGTATGAATGTCAAATTAAAGCATTAAATAAAGCATGCTCTTTTTAAATGTTGGGATAAATATGATTTACTAGATAAAAGCAAACAAGAATGTAGCTCTGGCTAAAGGTTTTTCTACCACATGTAAAAAACAGAATATCCAGAGTAGATCTGTCTTAGCAGAAACTGACTAGTGACTAGTTATGATTAATACATGCTAGCTTTTGTACCAGGGGTGGGTTGTAAATTATTTTGCTGCCAGTTTGCTCAGGGTTGTGCCTCGGGCACATTTTCCAAGCATGCAGCAATCAAAAAATAGTTTATGCACATGCGCAGAAGCAAAAATTAGCTTATGCGCATGCACAGAAGCAAAATTCAAAATGGTGGCGCCCACGGAGACACCAAAGGAACTGTCTCTGTGATGTAATTGCTGAGTTACTAACGGTTCTATAGAACCAATTAGAACCGTTAGGAACCCAGTTCTGTTTTGTACACTCCTTTGCATGCCTCTATCAACACTGCACTCTCTTTCACATATTGTTTTAGCTTTGTTGAGCCCCATGGAGAATGAATTGCTTCACGATTTTGGGATATTCAGCTGATGGACTGAACAAAGTTCATCCACTTACAATAGTTGGAAAGATATAAGACTATTTCTCCCATATAGAATCTGCCTGTGAGTGAGAGCATACAAGACTTTCAATTTCATAAATTGACATTCACAACAAAAGCAACATTCAGAAACACAAATTTTATTTCCATTAATTAATTAAACATTGTTATATGAAAACTATACATCTATCACATATGTCTCCAAAAATATTACAGATTAATGGTCGCTGCTGCTGCTCTTTAACACTATTAAAGTGTTAAACTCTTTAACACAATTCATTCTTTAATGACAACAGTAATTTTTGCTCAAGTTGCATGACTTCTTTCTATATTTACAGTCAGCTGATATGACTTAAAGGTAAGTGGTTCATCATTTGAACCATGTTTCAAATTCTAACCTCTTTAATCAGAGGATATGATTGATAGTTTTACAGAACACTTCATGTTCCCTCATTTTTTCTAGAACCTCTAGATCCACTAATTTAGGATCTAGATTTTTGTACAAAGATATCCAGTCATTTGTTTCTGAATTCCAAATTTGAAGAAATGAATGACAGGAGAGGTTATTATGTGTTCCTCTGCTCCCAGGTTACTGTTGTTAAACAATTCTTGTAGTTATTTTGACTACCTCTGAAATCTCTCAGAAGATCCTAATCTACCACCTCTACCGTAGATGTCCTTCATTTCCATCACTTTATCCCAAGCAAGAGAAGCAAACACATCAAGGAGAATCAAAAGGGAAATATCGCCTCCCACCTTCAAAAGCAGCACATATGCCTCATTTTACGAAGTGCTGGCCTAGGTAGCCATCTGAGACCCTTTCAAATGACAAGGGCAACCTTGATTGTCAGTTTCTACAAATAACTAAGCTGCTCTTTTTATTGTTTCAATTTGAAATGAAAAGCACCCCATTTCCCACCAGAGGATTTGCAATGACATTAAAGGTGAAAGGATGCTGGTTTCTATCTATAATTAGAACCTAGGATTACAGCAGAAAACCTTGTACCTTCTGGATTTTGGACTCAACATAAATAAAGTCTCAGCATTTTTCTGATTATTAATGTTCTTTGAAAGTGCACTGTGGCAGTTTACATATACAGTATAACAGATGAAACACTGTTTCTTGTAAGATTGGATACCTCCAGAGCTTACAAGGATATCCAGATTCTAATAGTAAATGGAAACAAAACAAAAGTGGTGAAAATGCATCTGCAACCACATTAATAAGAGCATACTCTACTAATGAACATATTAGCTGTTGGTGAACCATAAATTTTGGCAGAACTTAAAATCTTCAGTAATGTTTCTATCATTTCTTTGCTTTGAAATTTTAATAATAGGACAAAACAAATGCTTCTGTTTTCTATCAGTCAAGCTACATATTATAATGTATGTTTGGCACTCATCATTAATTGGTTCCAGGAGATGCAATGAGTACAAAAAAGTAGCAAACATTTTCCCCATAACGAATAATAGAGTAAGTCACAAGACAACCAACATCAACAGCAAGGCATTCGACAAAATAGACCACAGACTACTTCTTGGTAAACTAGAAAAATGTGGGATAGAAAGCATCACCACCAGTTGGATTTGTAACTAGTTGACAAACCATACTCAACAAGTAGTTCTTAATAGTACTACATCTACATGGAGGGAAGTAAGAAATGGGGTACCACAAGGTACCATCTTAGGCCCGGTATTTTTCAATATTTTCATAAGTGACTTAGATGAGGGAATAGAAGGGGAACTCATCAAAATTTCAGATTACACTGCTAGCAGGAATAGCCAACTCCTCAGAAGACAAGCTCAGGATCCAAAAACATCTTAACAGACTTGAACAATGTCCCCTACCCAACAACATGAAATTTAATGTGGAGAAAAACAAGGTTTTACACTTAGGCAGGAAAAGCCAAAGCTACAAGAACAGATTAGGCAAAACCTGACTCAAAAAAAGTAACTGTGAGAGGAACTTTGGAGTACTAGTGGGCGACTATTTAAATATAAGCCAGCAGTGTGCAGCAGCAGCCAAAAAAGTTAGTACAATCCTTGGTTGTATAAATAGAGCCATAAAATCAAAATCACGTGAAGTATTAGTACTGTTTTATAAAACCTTAGTAAGACCACATCTGGAATACTACATCCAGTTTTGGTCACCACAAAATCCCAAAAAATGTTAAGACTTTAGAAAAAGTACAGAGAAGGGCAATTAGGGTGATTAAAGGCCTGGAGACTAAAATATATGAAGACCAGCTTCAGGAACTGGATATGGCTAGTCTAGAGAAAAGAAAGACTAGGGGTGACATGTTAGCAGTATTCCGGTATTTGAGGGGCTGCCACAAAGAAGAGGGGGTCAACTTATTTTCCAAAGCATCGAAAAGCAAGACAAGAAACAATGGATGGAAATTATTCAAGGAGAAAAGCAACCTGGAATTAACAAGAAACTGTTTTGGCCCAGCTTTTGCAAGAAAGGAGAAACCACTTACTAATGAGTAAAACAAATCCCTTTATTCAAATAGGGAAGGCACAGTCTTGTCATGTTGGATAAACAACCCCAAAAATAATTAGTCACAAATAAAAATCTTTTCCCCTTCTGAAATTAGGCAAGAACAGTCTCTGTTCACATGAGAACTCAAGATAAAAAAAGTCCTTCAATGATTAAGCCAAGCAGAAACAGTTCCTGTTCACACCAGCTGAGTCAAATGCACTGCCTATTGTGTCCCAGCAGGTAGACTCAATTGGTGCTCAAATACAGAACAATTAGTCCCGACAAACCTGGTTCTGGTAAAGGAATACAACTTGATTGATGTACACTGGAAAACAAATGTATGTCTGTGACATCAAGCCACTCCCAAACACCTACTATTTATTTCCCAGCCAGGGAGGGGCTGGCAAGTATCTATGCCTCCTTTTCCCTGAGAGTCATCTTATTGCCTTGCACTGTCCTCATCTTCTCTCTTCTCTGGCATACGCACATCTGGGATGGAGCCCATCTGTTCCTCCCTCTCACTCAGCTCAGGCCCCAAAGACAAGCTGTGTCTCCACCTGGGAGCGGACAGAAGACCCCAGTTCTATATCTGCCTCCTATTTTGCTTTCTAATCAGAGCCTTCCAAAAGCTCCGAAATTAGCCCAGCTTCCCTCTCTTCCTCCTCCTCCTCGTCTGACTCTGCTGCTAACTCTGCTGCCAGCTGACGGGTCACAACAGAAACTTCTTAACAGTGAGAACAATTAATCAGTGGAACATCTTGCCTTCAAAAGTTGTAGGTGCTTCATCGCTAGAAGGTTTGAAGAAGAGATTGGACAGCCACTTATCTGAAATGGTATAGAATCTCCTGCTTGAGCAGGGGGCTTGGACTAGAAGACCTCCAAGGTCCCTTCCAGTTCTATTTTGATTGATTAGCAAGTTCTAACTTGTGCATTGAGTATCAAACAAAAGATAGACACTAGGACAAAATTTTCAGGTCAAAATGCATTGTGTATCAAATTCTATGAGTTTCAAAGAAGTTGAGTAACAAGGTACCACTCGTTACATTTGTACTTATATTTGGATTCTAGCTTCTGTAGAAAACACTAAAGAAGAAATACAGATGTAGGACATCAAATTACCAGCTGTGTGTTATTTTTAACTTATGAAATGTTGGCTTCATACTACAATAGGTGGGGCTGTGTCTTAAGGTCACATCCAGAAATAGCTGGAAAAACTAAAAGCCCCAAGGAGATCACAGCAAGTTGTAACATTGAACTACAATGGCAGGGAGGAGTAGATTTCTGGTAACTGTGAGCTAAAGTACAAATTAATATATGAATTCTAATTTAGGTTCCAATACCATCCAAACTACTGTAGATAACCACACTTTAGTCCAATTAAAAGTAATTAATCCTAACTAACATAACTCTGTAGTTTCAAAAAGATTAGCTTGATATGGAGCTAATATTGAGAATCATGAATGGAGAAAAGTTGAAGAATTTCAGCAGAACCTATTACAATTAGTATTAAATAAATCTTATTCATTTTTCATGAACACTTTGGCTCATGAAAGAGTATATACACATTTAAATTATGCAAATCATTTGATTCTTATCTCACAGAGGCAAATGTTCACTGATAGAAAATGAATCTTTTTACACATGAATACATTTATTAAATATCTGAAGCTATATATTACAAATAAATTAATTATGAAAATTAAACCTATGAAGATGTAAAAGTCCTCTGGCTCTTGTGGTTTTCAATAGATTAAATAAAGCATACTTTTTTGCCATACACTAGGTATATACAAGGTATTTCAGAAGAACAAGCTCTTCTTATTATCATGTTGAACTCTCACAACTTTTTGTTCTTGTTATTTGCAAAGTTGTGTCCTGCCCATCGTGACCCCATGGACAACATTCCTCCAGGCCTTCCTCTCCTCCACCCTCCTCTGGAGTCCATTTAAGCTCACGCCTACTGCTTTAGTGACTCCATCCAGCCTCCTAGTTCTCTGTCGTCCTCTTCTTCTTTTGCCCTCAATCTTTTCCAGCATTAGGCTCTTCTTCAGTGAGTCCTTCATTCTCATTAGGTGGCCAAAGTATTTGAGTTTCATCTTCAGGATCTGGCATTCTAAAGAGCAGTCATGATTTATCTCCTCTAGGACTGAACGGTTTGATCGCCTTGCGGTCCAAGGGACTCGCAGGAGTCTTCTCCAGCACCATAGTTCAAAGGCCTCAATTCTTTGGCACTCAACCTTTCTTATGGTCCAACTTTCACAGCCCTACATTGCAACTGGGAAAACCATAGCCTTGACTTGACCCTCTTACAACCTTAGCTTCAATTTTCTATCATTATTTCCAAATAGATCATGCCTACTTCTGGTGAAAACTTGTCATAATAATTCTGTGTATGACTAAAATGGCAGGGAAGAATGAATCTTCAGTTGTTGCAATGCAACAACAGTTTCAAAGGTGATTCACACTCAACACACATTTCCATGTAGACAAAAGCATATAAATTAGGGAAGTAAGCCAATTTTGAACTGAATATACATTCTAGCCCATGCATATTATTTGATCATATATTTATTGCAAAAAAATGTATAGCCCAACAATGTGGTTGTACAGTATGTTTGAAAGGGCAAAATTCAGAGGTTTCATCTTAGTTATAATTTGCCAGAATGAAGCAACTACCTCAGCAGCAGATTTGGATGACGAGGATTATGAAAGGAGAGTGACTCTTAATATTCTACTGTAATTTCAAAAGATAAGGAATAAAGAATGAGATGCCTGAATATTAGAACTATGCCAATCCTTCTAAAAAGGTCCTAGCCTCCAAAAGAAGATTCCAAACTATCCCAAAAAGTTATGACTACTTTAACAATGAGAAAATAGGTACTTGATATATGTTGTCCTGAATTCCAAGGCATTTCTTTTCAAGAATTGAACAGCCCTATTAAGTATCATGCACCTTGATTGCAGGAGAAAACATGTTGACTTCTCTAACACAGTGAAATGTCTTCATCCAATCTCCTCCAATTGTAGGATCTTGTGTTATACACCTCTATTCCCCTTTGTGTAGATTTGTACCCAACTTTTGAATTTAAAACCGTGTTGCTTCCATTTCAAGGCTTTGAGTTTCTCATGCTGTCTCTGAGATGGTCCCTGCAGAAACTGCCCAAGTGGGATTTTCTTTAGAAATGGAAGCATGCATCTTCTGAAGGAAGCATGTCTTTTATTTATTAAAAGCATTAATATTTTCCTCTTCTGTGCCAGCACAAAACACTCAAGGGAACTTAAAACAAACTAACAACTAAAATCAAAATTAAAGCAATCAAACACTATAATTCATTAAAATAAAATACACACTTAATGAGAGACATTAGATAATACCGTAACAATATAACCAGATTATCAGATTTTTAAAAAGATAAATATTAAACAAAATGTGTTCTTCCAGAAGAACAAAACCCAACCAATAACAGAAATACTTCAGTTTGGATTTGAGTGACATCCAAAGGAAGACCAAATATACCTGCACAGAAGGGCATGCCCCAATTTTGTGGCAAAAACAGAAATGGTTTTGTTGCACAGTTCTGCTGATTCCTTATCTAGTTGACCTAAGAACACTAAGCTTTGGAAAGCAGTAAAGAAATGTTTATGGTTCTATCATTCCAAGACACAGCTTTTTAGGAAAATTGGGAACTACACTTTGAAATATAATTGTAGCAAGCACATAAATCCATGCCATTGTACTTGCACATATGCTTTGTTGGTTTGGGTCACATTCCTTGACATTTAGATGCTTAATCAGCATAGGCAAAAATCCTCAAAACTGAAAAGTAGATAGCTTCCCACACTGGGGACCAAACTGGATCAGCTAGGTTGTAATGATGCTTTCTGACATAAATGTTTCATCTGACTTCTTCCTGGTAGAGTCCCTTTCTGGAAAATCATGCTGCATATTTTCTGGCAGCTTAGAATGGACTGACAAACTTGCATGATTTGTGAGGAAAGAACAGACTTACAGCTGGAAAAGAAACAGAGGAGTTGGCCTCTCCTGAAGTTTTCTGTCCTGCTAATTTTTTACAGTGAGGTTATAGCTTACAAACTGTTGCTAAAAGAACAGATAAATTGCCCCTACTTGCCCCCACATTTTGTCTAGCTACAGTCTGGAAAGGATTCTTTATTGTCAACCCTTTGAGACAGGTCATGTCAAGAAATAGATACCACTGGGATATAGAAATGCTACTTTATTGTTGTAGGGTATATTTATACAATCTTGAAACCCTGCCCAAAAACTTCAGTGTCCCTTTTTTATGAACAACAAGATCAAGAAAGGTCTGTTCCAAGTCTCTTTCTCATGCTTTATACTTTCCCTGTGCCAGTTAATCATTTTACCCTTCCAACCTATTTTTTTTCCAGACCAGAGTTAAATTCCTCTACATTCATTCTTGGGTTTTCTTCAACCCTGAAACAATAGTGAATAATTGGGAAGAAGGAGAAGGAGGGGGTAGCAGTGGAATATTCATGCTGTGTCTTCTCAGAGGAAACAAAAATGCAAATATTTGATTAGGATTTTTAATCTTAAGCTACTTGTTTTAGATCTTATACTGTTATGAATCATTATTTTACATTAGTGAATACAATAATGCAATGAGACTTGGCACATCTGGGCCCATAGAAGGAAGGATTAGTGGTCCAAGTCTCTTCTTCCAGAAACCTTTTTGATCTATGACTCCTGGACCCATCTTCCTGCTATGGCCTACCTACTCAGAAGCTACTGTAGTTCCACCTATCTTTGGAATATCTTGGTATTCTTCCCTTAGTCTTACTCTATGAGAAAAATAGAGCTCCTTTAACTTGTACTGTCCTTCTGGCAAGTAACAAGGTTTAAAATGGAAATAATGAAATGATTTCTGCACTAGAAACGTCTTGCCTTGTTTCATAATGGCATTTGAAAAAGGGATCAATCTACCAAAACAAAAAATCAACGGTAGGGTGTTTTTTAATGAATAACTCAAAAGTTATACTTTATAAAACTGCATCCAATTGTCTCAGTAGAGTGGTCTGCTTTAATCAGTGAACTCCAGAAATACTGTTTTCAAGTTCCCAAAGCTGATATTGTGATGAAGGGTGAGTAAGCAAAGAGGGTTATTACCAAATCTTACTGTACGCCATAATATCACAACATATGTTTTATGATGTTGGTATTATCATGGTTAGGTAGAAGAATCAGTGTCCTCAGATATTAGTAAAAAAAAGAAATAAGTCTTGAACTCAGACATTATGCCAATAACTTGCATATGCAGAGAAATAAAAGTAAGAGAGGACAAAGCTTCTACTGCACACAACAAAATAAACCTAATTCTGATTCCTGGTTGAAAAGAAATGTACTTATTTCTGAAGAAATAAACAAGACTCTTGAAAGAGATGCAGCCTTGTTTCTTTTTACCTGGATTTATCTTTCATCAGTCAATAAAAGATGGTAAATCCCATCAGCTTCTTATCATAATCCAACACTTCTACTTCTGGTTTAAAAACCCCAAACTGCAAGTTTCCCCCTCCAGTAGAGGTGGGTTCCTACCGGTTCTATCCGGTTCTATAGAGTAGGTAGTAACTCCATGATGATGTCACGGAGCTGGTTCTGTCAGTGGCTCCGTGGGCACCGCCATCTTGGGTTTTGCTTCTGCGCATGCACAGAAGCTCATTTTTGCTTCTGTGCATGCGCAGAAGCGAGTTTGTGACTGTTGCCCATGCGCTCGCTCGCACGCGTTGTGCGGA
>JANHFT010004165.1:63439-77772 GCA_032467955.1 Pseudoxenodon macrops | reverse complement strand
TACAAATAAATGGGGACAGTAGGACAGGGACGGTAGGCACGCTGGTGCGCTTATGCACACTCCCTTTACGGACCTCTTATGAATGGGGTGAGGTCTGCAGTAGACAGTGTAAACCCCCACAGTTGAAGCTGTAACAACAGAGGATGTAACAACAGAGTCAGATAGAACATTCCAGGCGTTGATCACTCTGTTGCTGAAGGATTTGCTGCAGTCGAGTTTGGAGTAGTTTACCCAAAGTTTGTATCGTTTTCCTCTGTATTGTAAAATTGATGTTGGCTATTTATCCCAGTGACACTAAAGTAATGAAGGGCATGTAATCCTTTCTTAATATGCAATTTACTCAAAAAGTTACTCAGAAACATCAGGACTCAACATGAGAAGAAAAAACTAACCCTTTAGGTAGTTTAAAAGTGACTCCCCCCCCCCTATTCTACTATGTAGGATGTTCCTGAATATATGTCTAAGCCATTGTTTTTCAATCTTGGCAACTTTAAGATGTATGGACTTCAGCTCTCAGAATGCTGGCTGCAGAATTTTGGGAATTGGAAGTCCACACATCTTTAAAGTTGCCAAGGTTAAAAAACACCGGTCTAGTCATTCAAATGAACTGACTTGAATAACATAGTGTATATTGTATATGCAGGAAGATTCTTGGCAGACTTGAATTTATATTTGACACTTCTGTCTTTGACAAGTAGATTGATATGTCAACCATCCTGTATCAGCTGTCTTTATAAACAATGGTTGGTAAAAATAAAATGAATTTACATGACATTGGATAGAATTTCTTGTAAGATTGGAGATAGCCTTTTAAAGTACACATAGGAATAACTCCTAGTGTATGGATTCTTAGAGATAACTTTACAACCAAAAGTCTTCTTTAATTGAAACAACACAAACTCTTATAAGCATTGTAATTGGTGAAGCTGTCCTAGAGTAATGCTGGATTTTCAAGGTCTCAGAAGACTCATGCAATGGCAGAGGCCATTCTCACCTGCTTCTCAAAAAGGAAAGGCTACACTATTTTTTTTCTCTCCTGCTCTTCTGATGGCAAGTGTCATTGCAATGAACATTATGAGCACATTTGGAGTCTAAACCATAGTATAACTCATTTCTGCTCCTTAATCCTTAGCTCCCCTTCACACTTCAAGGTTAGCAGAAAAGATGGAAAACACCATACTTATCATGGAAAGTAGAATTAAGAACTCTGCCTCAATTTCTGTCTCCATTCATGCTGATTGTGAAGATGGAAGATAAATTATTTTGGCCCCATATCAAGGCATGGAAACATAATTACAAAAAATGTCTAATAAAAATCCTTCACAATTTATTAATCAGAACAACTGAAAATATATTTACAAGAAACACAAACCACTACAGCATTTTAATAGCTCCCTGTAATATAGCCAAGTGCTGTACATCCATATAAAACATATTACTCTAACAACTGTCAAGCTGAATAAGGTGGATTTTAAAAAAACCAATCTGTACTAACTTACTAATCAAATAGTGGGAAGACAAGAAATGCTTCAACAAACCAACAGCATAAGCAATAATACCTAAAAGAGTATCTGCAGGGGAGGGCCCAAAAAGTTGAGATGGCTACTGATCAACGTGTTTGTACTTTCCTCAGGAGGTGTGTTTGCCCTACTGCAGCTGGCTTTCTGGAGCTGTTCTGCAGGTTTGTTATTAATCAATTCACTAATATAGTCCCATTGGAATTACTAATTATTATTGGGATAATGTTTCATTTTGATAGATGATGTTTTTAAATGGTTTTACTATCTCAGTTAATTTGGTTGTACAGTATAGTGAATGTTTATTTCTGTAAGCTATCCATTATGAGAAGATTATGTCGGACTAAAAATCTAATCAATGAATATTTGATGGTCAAATATATCAAAAGTGTCATCAAGTCTAAAACAACAGCAGTAATAGAAAGTATTGAGATTTGGTTTCCAGAATATCATTCGGGATTAGAAATAGTGCTGTCTCAATTGAATGGCCTGCCACAGACCTGATTGATATAGATTAGAGGGTCACAGGAAGATAAATGAGGAGTCAGTTTTATAAGAGTAATTGTCTGAAGGACTTTAGATTAAAAAAAAAAAAGGAATCATGGACATACGCCAGTATCTTGAACATTAAGAGGGATCCAGAGACGTTTTCTTCCACAAAGGCTGAAGAAAAACATGCTTAAAACAATCTGGAAATCTGCCAGTACATAATGAACAATTCATCAGGTAGGTAATACAAGTCAGGGCAAGAGGTTAACAGGTTAGGATAAAGAGGTAAAAGGGTCAGTCCCCCATCAATACAAGTAGAAGTGGAAAAAATACTAAGACCACATATTGAAAATATTAAAAAAAATATGTGCATCTGGTAAAGAATGGATATGAATAGCAAACTACAAACACATGAAGGACAGCATGGTAATAAAAATTCATATAGCCATATTGAAAACTATTCTAGAATTAAATGTGAAATGGATACAGGAGGCAAATAAATAGAAGTCTCAAAACTAAATAATGGTGACTGATGCCAAAGAAATATCACCAATGAGCAAACAAGCAATAAAGCAGTGTATTTTCTTGCTCCCTGAGCAAGGATTCTGTATCAACCATTTCATAGCTGGGTGCATAACTGAGCAATGAATACTTGGAGGTTTAAAACAAAAACAATGAAGAAACTGCTCTCTGGCAGAGATCAATATGCCTTGGTAAAGTCACCTTGCTTCAAGCTTAAACCGCAGGAGACTTAATTAATATAACTGTAGTAGCATCTTACTTTCTGACCCTTTTGGTATCCTCTCTGCTGTACACTTAACTGCACTTAATTTAACTAATGCAGCAAAACAAAAATAAATGCAAACATTGAGAAAGCAAAGTTGAAGAGATTCTGACTGAGAGTGTAAATTTTCAATAGTTCAGCCTTTTATAGGTGTTTTTTTTGAGGGGAAGGGAGATTAGCTCAATGTTTCTAATAATATGCTTCCCACTATGTATCTCCCCAAGTTCCCAGGATAGTAATGAAGTAAAAATTTCCACCCAAAGTCTCCTTATCCAGACATTGGATTGGTCAAAAAGGATCTAGATAGGAAACATTTGTCCTATAATAACATTTTTATATATGGTAGTAAATCGAAGGGGGGAAAAGCTTCTAATAGATATACCGTACATTGAAGAAATGTGGAACCCACTAAGGTCAGTTATATGAAGCAACCTCTATCCCCAAAGAAGAAAGTTTAACCAATATAAAAGATGAATTGTTACATAAATAAATAGGGATGATATATTGCAGATGAATATCCAATGCTAAAATATTTGAATTTAGTTGCAAATTGGTAAATAAATGTAAGTAACAGTAACAAAACAGCAACAATAATAATAATAATAATTGTATATATGTGTATAGATAGATAATATGTGTATGAATATACCATTGATTACAGTTTTAGGTGAACCATTTTAAAGGTAATTTCTATTTTATTTCATATGCATATATTTGAAATATATCCAGTTGGCCAATACATTCAACTGTTGACTCAGTTAAGATCTAAAGTATTAGAACTGTTTAATAAAATAGCTTAGAAAAAAATTCACTAAGACTTTAAAAAAAGCTTTTAGGAACTTGCTGTGGATCCACAGTAATATTCAAATTATTTTTCTCTGCATTACAAATTTATGCCAGAAAAATATGTACTGCAATTCATTTAAATAAATAAATTATACAGTGGGGGGAAATTAAAGTGTAATTAGTAGAACCCTAAATAATAAATACATCTTTGTAATTGTTAATTTGTATTGTTAGATAGGAATTTGTTGAGCATAATTGCTAGTGCAAAATACCAAGGTAGACAGATGACAAAAAAACAGTAATTTCATTTGACTACATTTGCAAGAAAACAATCATGCACCAAGAACCCCACATTTCAACCCTGAGTTACATGCATTCTTCTTTATTGGAAAGAACAGTAATTTTATTATATCAGTCCTACCAGGATTCCCCCCTCCATTTAATAGAGTAAGTGAGTTGGAAGTGACCTTGGAGGTGTTCTAGTCCAAGCCCTTGCTTAGGCAGGACCCTAGACCATTCCAGACTAATTTCCTCTTAAATATCTCCATTGATGGAGCACCCACTACTGTCAGGAAATTTCTCCTTATTTCAAAGTTGGTTCTCATCTTGATTAGTTTCCATCCATTGCTTCTTGTTCAGCCTTCAGGTGCTTTGGGGAATAGGTGGACCCCCTCTTCTTTGTGGTAGCTCCTTAGATATTGGAAGGCTGCTATCATGTCACCCCTAGTCTTTCTCTTCATTTTATTAGACATACCCAATTCCTGCAACTATTTATTGCTCTTCTCTGCCCTCTTGCTAGAGTCTCAACATCTTTTCTATATCATGTGACCAAAACTGGATGAAATATTCCAAGTGTGGTCTTACTAAGGCATTACAAAGTGGTACTAAAACTTCACGTGATCTTGATTCTATCAATCAAAATGCAGCCTAGGATTACATTGGCCTTTTTGGCAGCTGCTGGCTTACCATTTCTGTGACATACAAACAGCTTTATTTAATAAACATTAATTTAAACAATACTATGCACTGAGCATTAGCTAACTCCAAAGAAAAGAAAAAGATCTTAAGACAAGTTTTTTTTTCTTAAATGAAGATGGAGCTAACAGTGAATTTCTTTTTTATTCTTTCTCTCCCATAGATAGAATATAGGTACAAATAAAAATATATAGAATTCCATACAACCTCAGCCATATTACAAGAAAAAATGTAGTCTTTTGTGATCACACTGCAAAGACTCAAAAGCTTTGAGCAACCCTCAAATTACTTATCCATTGAAGAACTGAGGTGCAAAGATATTCAAGCATTTTAGGCATGCTTATTAGGCAGGAAGGACTGCGAGAGCAGGCACACACAGTATGACTGCCTTTCAAAGAATTTGAAAGTAATCCTCTGGAGGGCTTAAATTTGAATCCAGCATAAAAGTTCCACACAGGCATAGCATTCCTAATTTGCTAGATGTTTTCAAGGATAGAAGTATTACTTCTTTCTGCCTTTTCCCTGTCTCTTTTTAAACATTCCTTTAAAATGAAAATTAGATGTGACGCTTCCAAAACTGTGGGTGTTTGGGCATATTTTGAGAAGAAGCAAGCTATTTATTAAACATGCATACATATTCACGGCTTCCTTCCAGGAATCATGACTGATCTGCAGTCTCTTCTCCCTACTTCCAGAAATTTCCTTCAAGGGAGAATAGCTAGGAGCAACAGCAGTGTTTTTAAGAGAAGTAAAGAGGCTGGCTGGGGAATTCTGGGAGTTGAAATCCTCACATCTTAAAGCAGTGGAGGTTGAAAAACACTGCTATAAACAATGATCAAATGCCCATAGCTTTTACTGGTATTAACATGCTGTTGTGTGGAGAGGCATTGTCAATGATTGGATGGACAAGTGTTATGAAATGTTTAATTCATGATAGCAGATATAAGTCACAAATGTCCTTTTTGAAGAGGCCTGTTGACAGATCAGAAAATGCCAAAAGAAAAGCAATAAAGATGAAAACTGTGATGAAAAGTTTTAAGTGGCTAGACTTTCTAAGCTAGGGGTGTCAAGCTCGCAAGCCATGGGCCAGATGCGTCATGCGCTGGCCATGCCCACCCGAGTTCAGTGAAGGAGGGGGGGGGAGAATTGCGATACGTCATGTGATGATGTGTTCTTGCGAGTTTGACACCCATATCCTAAGCTGAAGAGATAATTAAGAGGTGATCTGGATGTCTAGAAGATTGACTCAGCTTTACACCCTTCCAAGGTCCATAAAATGAGGACCCAGATTTTGGGGGCAATATACTGATATTGTAAACCACCCACAGAATGCTGTAAAACATTATGGGGTGGTATATAAATATTATTGCTATTGCTATTTGCTCATGAAATTTGCCCACAAAAGAAAAGGAGGTCCATAAACTGAGCAGAAGACTAAGTAAGCAAGCAAGATTCTTCTTATGGGATAAGAAGAAATGATAAAACAGTTGCAAGCTGTTATTTGTTCCATTATACTATGGCTACTAAAGACTGACCCCAATCCCCTATCTTTTGAAGTGTAAAACATATCTCTGGATTTTGGTGTTACTGATCAAAGCAGAATAAGTTTTATTCTTATAGTTTGAGACAGAGTTTGTCATAAATATGAATTATGCCAATATGCGTAAAATGCTTTTGAGATTATTACTCTAAACCTGTATTTGGAAACAGCTGATAAGGAGATTTAGTCAAGTGTCATACAGCATTGCAGTTTTAAAAATATGAACTCAGCAATTTAGTGATTGCAGTAAATGCATGGGCTCTCTTCCAAACCTTGAGGACTGCATCAATTGCCAAGCTGAAAGGCAGGAAGCGCAGATGTATGAGTGCTCAAAACACCCACAATGCCTGACACGCAGGTTACACACTTTTCTGAGAACCAGTTGTTCTGGGAGGGGTCAGCAGCTGTTTTCTGATTGTAAACACATAATACTAACCTGTGGGCTGGTAAGAAACTCCCAAAGCTCCTGTCTGCATTTCTTGGGACAATCATCCCCTTTGGAGGACTATTGCCAAACAAAGAGTTAAATCTTATGATGATGTTTGTGGATGTAGTGGAAGACAGGGTGGTTTGTGCAAGAATTAAAAAGTATAGGGAGATATGGAGTGTGCAGTTGATGTAAACTAGATTTAGTGATACTTCTTCCCCTCTCCCTCCTATATGACTTTATTTCCTACAATGTCTTTTTTTCTTTCTCTATGCATTGCGTAACATTATTTACCTTCCAAAGTAACAGCTTTATGGAAGTGCGCATATAATAAGTTATATATAACTGAATACTTGGGAATCAATCTATTGCACGTTTACAAAGGGAATGGAGGAAAAAATAACTTAAAATCTGAAAAAAATTAAAGTTCAAAATTAAAGTTCAAATCTATTTTGGGGGTAGGGGGAGTAGATATGCCATGAATTACATGCCATATACAAAGAAAATACTGCATTTGGGTAGAAAATCAAAGGAAAATCAAATTAAACTTTCAGAGTGAAGTAAAGGGCAATGTCAATGTTAAATAGAACAAAACAAGAATGGCATTTTGAAAAAAGTTTACACTTTTACATTGAAGACAAAATCTGAAATATGCCAAAAAAGATTAGTATTGTGCAAATGAAGTAATTTATGAAATCTAAATACAGTAGTACTGAAACAGCCACCAAATTTTTAAACCTTGAGCTTCAGTAGACCCTCTTTACATAATCATGTGTATTATTTCAAATGTGAAATACCCAATTAACATAATTCTCCCCTTTCCTTGCCAATCTGTGTTTTATAACCAAACCAAAACACCTACTTCCCATCAGTGATGAAAAAAAATCCTAGGCATATTGTTTCTCATTTTAAAATCCCTTTAATTATGGCACCATTATTAATATTATCCCTAGTAAAAAAAAAGAGAGAGAGGGGATTACTTCTGCTGCTCTGACCCTAAATACATTTACATTGTTTTGTGGAAAAGGATGATTACTTTGTTGTAAAAATGGATAATAGATTCATAAGCAAAATTAATAAAAAGAGCATCTGCTATCATACATGTCTGGCTACTTGCCAACTGTACTTTTTTTTTTAATGAGAAAGGATTGTGTGGTAAAGCACATCTCTGATCAGTGGATACGCACAGCCCAATGTTTTACATCTTCCGTGGCCACTTTTCTGATCAGTGTCAGTGCTTGGTTCTATAGTTCACACTTCATTGTGTAGTTTTCACACTGCACTGTGTAAGTGCAGTCAAATTTACCACTACCATTACATCTAATATGCAGAGAATAGACAAATTTGTATAATATGCACTGTGTTAGAAAATTCTGGCTCAGACACCTGGTAATCTGAACATGTTGTTCATCAGTAAAAACAATTTTCAGGCTGACTATCCCTTTAGAGAAAGTGAAGAAACGGCTTAGGGTGGCAGATGTCAGAAGCACAGCTCATTTAATCATGGTAATACCCATAATAAAATAAACACAGGGGGTCTAAGTAGTTTGTTCTATAAAAAGACAAATTTCTAAAACACGAGAAAGGACCAGCAGCAGATTCTGGGTTCTGTATTTGCATAAAGTAGCCTTTAAAAAAATAAATCCATGGTTAAGGGTCCACAGTTGCTTAGTTTATGTCCAATAAACATATTAATGCACTGACTGAAAGACAAATAGAAAAACCATTGGAAAGGCCTGACCTAAATTAATGTTGTTGTTTTAAACTCTTCTGGGTAAAAAACAAAACCTGTATGTATTTCTGTTTTAAAAGAAAGGTGTTGATTCTTGCAGATAATTTTCCATTTTCTCAACACCTCAGGGTGATTTGTTATCACACTACAGTATACATTATTAACACTCTAAAAGTAACACCTTCATGAGCATATTTTATATAGAAACTCATTCTCTCCAAATATTTCAGCTGGATGCCATCTTCTATCCTGTTAAACTCTCCTCTTACAGAATGTAAACATAATGTACACTTTCGTTTGAGGTTGTTTAAAACTTCTGGAAATATGTTACCTTCCCTTTAAAAGAAAAAGCTCAAAATTTATTCAACAATGTCCTTTTGATAAATCCGTGTCCTTCAACACACCCACACACGAATTATAAATTATAGCAAAAGGATAAAGTTTTAGTTGTCTAAAGTTTTGCAACCCTGGTAACATACAACCTTTTTTAGTACTCAAAGTTAAGATGTTCTGCTTAAATATGTACCGATTTCCATTCATTTAAAAAAAAAAACCAAGGTTCCATCCAACAATCTAAAAACATGAATTTTCTGATTAGCAGTTTTACAATCTGCTTTAATCCCACATTGCATGGAGGGAATACGAAGAATTTTCTCACGAATGAATGGAGCAGCGCCATTTTGACTTCACCGCTCAGCAAAACTACATTTCCCAGCATGCTCAGGAATAGGGTTCGCGCCATCTTGTCGCCTTCCTTGCCCTATTGCTGGAGGCGGCAGCGGAAGTCATCGTTCTGGAGGTTTTTCGCGGCCTGCCGTGATGGCTCTTTTTCCTGCTTTTGCCGATGCTGCTAATGCTGAGGACGTACAAGCAGGCGAAGGCTCGAACAGAGGTAATGACGTTGCTCTTATTTATGTGCCTCAGTAACAAGCGGACAAAGAAGCCTCTCTTCGTTGAAACCATGTTTTGGTTTTCCTGTCGGACGCTTGTTCTTCCGAATGGATGGAAATACAACTCCCAGAATTCCTCCCCGCTGAGCCAGGCTACGGTACGCTGGCCGGGATTTCTGGGAATTGTAGTTCCAACGCTTCTGGAGCCCTCTAATGGAGCCCGACAAATGCTTGGTGTATGCAAAAAAGTTCTGAAACCGTTCATTGGTAGTACAGCATATAGACATATTGAAAGCCCTTGCTGCTGCATCAGCCCAAAGTTACAATTAACTGGATCTGTTAACAAAGCTGGCCGTAAACGGGCAGATACTCTTTCCTTGTTAAGGTGACAGAAGGGATCTGGCTAAACAGAAAACATGCAATGGGCACTTTATATTCCACAGTCTTGTGGTTACTCTTATAAAAGGGTCACACGGTGAGAATTCTGAAAAATCCAGATGGTCAATTTCCACATACTTTTGGATCCAGAGAGGGCTTTTTGAGAAGTGGGTGCATTGCTGGTTCCTTAAAGATTGCTGGCTGTATTTCCTCTCACAATGAGCCAATAACAGGTTACAGATTCCCCATCCCAGCTGCATGAAGGAGCCCGGAAGGACAGAGTTCCAGCTCATAAGTCGCAGAGGACATCTTACACGTTCTCTTAAGAAATCTCTGGTGACCAAGCAAAAAGATATCCTAGTTGCCCTTGCCCAGCCAGGTCTCATGTAATACAGTGCAAGCATACTGACATTGAGAGTGCAAGGGATTTGCAGGTTAGATGTGTGTCATAAGCAAGGAGCAATACTGTGCAGGACAGCATCACTTTTTCTCCACAGACTTTGGGCTTCTTGCTGTATCTGAACTGCGCAAACTCAGGTGGTTGTCAGGGGACAACAAGGTTGCTCTCTTTTGGCTGTCAGGATACAGCATCCCCACTAGCCGGATTTATGAATGGACATGAGTGGATATGATCTTATTGCAGGCTGAAAAACATATTTAGAATTGCTCCCTACCTTTGGTAAATTGTAGCCTCACTAAGCTATCAAGCTGTGCTGAAAGCATTTAAGAGGCAAAAGAAAATAAAGATTCATCCATAACTGTAAAAAAAACCACCCAATGGCGGTTTTATTGTTTTATTAACGATCTGTCTTTCTTCTGAATCTTTAGATTTGAACTGGCTGACAAATCAAAGCTTCTGCAATGAAGATGCACTGAGATTGCACCAAAATGTTTTAGAAATTACCCACTCTGCTCCTCCGCTCCAAAGGTAGTATAAGAACTTTAGCTTTGTTGTTTATAATGTACTTTTAGAACAGAAAAGTATGGGCAGTTTTACCTTTCACTTTGGTTTCTTATATATTAATAGCAGCATCTGCAGAGGAGGGGCGGGTTGCACATCATGTGGGTCGTCTGACAAAAGCAGGATTGTGACAGATGATGCAAGTGGCAGGAGCCTGAGGATGCCCATGCTTATATAATTGCTATAGCATTCTGTATTTATGCACACTATATCACAAAGACTATTGTTTAAAAGTCTCTCCTTCCTTTAAATAAGATGGTAAATTCTAATTCTTTGGTGAAGATGGAACAGTATGATCATTTGTCATTGCTGCTCAGATTAATGTTTTTTTTTTCATTCTTAAAATTAACTCTTAATTTCATTTTTTTAAATACAAAATCTTTGTATCTTTGTTCCAGAGGTGAGACATTTTAGAAGATTGGTGGTTGGGATAATTGAATTTTAGGTCTCTCAAACTAGAACATACCTGTCAAAGGCAGGCAAATACATGATTTTATTGCTTTGTAAGAAAAATGTGACATGCAAACTAGTTGTGAACTTTATAATTGCAGCCTAAATTTTCATATTTAACTTGTTTTGTGTTTGGAAAAACAGAACTTTAAAGTATGCTGTATAATCTGTGCCATCTTCTTTAGATTTCATCTTTCATTTAAAAATACATTTTGTAACATACCTTCTAGATCTTTCTATTTTCCAATAGGTATAGGAATATCATTGAAAATGTGTTTTTATCTGTTTTATAAGCAATACAGCCACCAGTTTTGAACTCCCCGAAGAAAATGAAGCCAAGAAAAGTTTTCAAACGTCACCTAAAAAAAGAAAGAAAAAGAAAAAGCAACGAGACCACAAGAAAAATAAAAAGAAAAGAAGAAAAGAGTGGACCACTAGTGGGTCTGAATTTGAGGATGGGAGAGATGATAGAAATAATGAAAAAAGAGGAACAGAATTGAAGTACGTAAGTACATTTCATTTCTGAACTTGCACTTCTCGTTGGTCCAATCATTTCTTCCTTTTTCTTAATAATAGTGACAAAGGTAGTTCAGATATGAGAATAATTTATGCATATTTTTGCCTTTTTGAGTCTGGTGAAACTTATTTCCAAGTACATGTGTACAAAATTGTACTTCAAATCAATGAGAATTATCAACTAAGCATGCATTAAAAATTAGGATGTCTCCTATCCTTTCTTTTAGGGACAAAAAGACACAAGTAGACTGCAGTGTAATTTGCATAGTCATCTTATTAGAAGTGTCTCTCTAAGAAGAAAATTAAAAAACAGTGGTTTGTTGGATTGATGGGCAGGGAGATGAACAGGGATTGTAATGGAGTCAAAGTAAAAGGCAGTTTGTTTTGTTATTACATGTATACCATGTCTTTCATCTGGGAATTCAAGGCATAACACTTAGGGGCAATCTATTGCTTTTTATCATCAAACTAACAGCTTTGTAAAGTAAGATAGGCTGAGAGAGAGTGACTGGCCTGAAGCCAGATAGTGAGCTCAACAGTCAAAGTAATCTCCCTAATCCATAATACTTTTATGTAGAGATACAAGTCCTGTTGGAGTTTGGAATTACTAGAATGGGAAAGAAAGAATGCAGGTTTAAATGGGGTCAGTACACTCTTTTCAATATTTGGAGATGCTAGCAATGTCTGTCCTTTGTTTAAAATGTGGAGCTTGGGGTTATTTTTCCCCTTCTCTCTTATTGCCATTGTGATATGAATAACAAATAGACACAATACATTATTATAAACTGACTTGACTGTCAAGATCAAGCTGTAATGATAGCCATTTAAAATAAGTGTATGCTGTATTATTAATGTTTAGAATAACTGGCAGCCATTCTCTGCACCACTGAAATCAATGAATAATTGGCTGTAAATTTTTGAGAAGCTGTAATTTGACTAATGTTAGTTAATCATTCATTCAGGCTTTGGAATGAGGCACTATTATAATACTAAGTTATATTCTGTGAATAATAATTTTGGGTTATTCACATTTTTGTGGTTATTCATAATTGGGCAGAAATTCTCCATTGTCACAAGCAATAGAACTAAATATTAGAACCTGGCATTTATCGCCTTCAGAATCTGAATTCCAGGTTGGAATTTTAAGAAACAGTTTTATCTTCTTTTGCTAACCAGAAATATATGCAAGTGTCTATTAAAGGTAAAGATTCCCCTCGCACATATGTGCTAGTTGTCCCTGACTCTAGGGGGCGGTGCTCATCGCTGTTTCAAAGCCGAAGAGCCAGCGCTGTCTGAAGAAATAACCATATTCATGTGGCCGGCATGACTAAATGCCGAAGGCGCATGGAACGCTGTTACCTTCCCACCAAAAGTGGTCCCTATTTTTCTACTTGCATTTTTACATGCTTTCGAACTGCTTGGGTGGCAGAAGCTGAAACAAGTAACGGGAGCTGACTCCATTATGCAGCACTAGGGATTCGAAATGCCAAACTGCCAACCTTTCTGATCGACAAGCTCAGTGTTTTAGCCACTGAACAACCGCATCCCACCTATTAGTGTGTTTTAAATCCCTTTGCAAAATGTTCAGATTAATATGAACTGGAGCACGGAAGGTTTATGAACAGATAATTTTGGACTTCTTAATGTATTAATTTAGCACTCAAATTTTAGAATTTCAGTAATTTGGATGGTCTTTAACCTTCCTTGCTTTTCAAATCTTTTTCTGTAAATGTACTCTGAATATTTTAAAAAAGCTTTCCGCACAATACTGGGAATGATTTCAAAAGAAAACAGATACTAGCTTTCCATCAGTCATTTTATTCACGTTGAATAAGTGTAGATATCAATATTTTTGTCTTTAAGCTTTGTGATCTTTTTGTAATGCTATATTGAATTGTCTCTTATATTTCTTAGCTCTTGTTACTAACTGATTATTTATAAAAATAATCAGAAAAAAGGTTTTTTGGTACATATTGGGAAGTTAGATGCTTCCCCCCAAAAAGTAATATATGCTGATGGCTCTAGATATATAACAACTCGTACAGAAAACACAGGGTGCCTTAAAATGCTACGACCCAATACTGTTTTAAATAACAATGGAGGGATTTTTGATCATGTGACCATGGGGATGCTTCAAGGGTCATAAGTGTGAAAACTGGTCATGCCACTTCTTTCAGTGCCATTGTAATTTTGAATGGTTATTAAGCGAATGGTTGTAAGTCAAGGACTACCTGTACTTATTTTTCCCTTCCCTCATTTTTAAATGTATTTTTGCAGCTTAGAAGAAAAAAACACAAATGTGCCCTGTTCCTCTACTTGGCTTGATGACGTTCAGGGTTTGACAACAGAAGGATTCAGAACAGATAAGAAGCCAGACCCTGCAAATTGGCAATATAAGTCATTATATCGAGGCAACATTGCAAGGTAATCAATCTGGTAGCAGTAACAGTTTAAATAATATTATTGAGAGTATACTAATAATCTCCGGTTCACGAAGAACTCGGGGCCTCTTCTTTTATGCAATTTGTAGAAGGCTGAGCGATATTGTCTTCCTTTACTCCCTCTCCTTCCCTTATTTTGGCTAGATGTGAGAACAAGCAGCCCCTGGGCCCTGCTCATTTTTGTGAAACAAGACAGCTCCATGATGAGGAAGCAGTGGTGGGATTAAAATAATTTAACAATTGGTTCTCTGCCCTAATGACCGGTCGGGTAGGCGTGGCTGGGTGGTCATGTGGATGTGGCCAACTTAACGTCACTCACGTCGATACTTCGCCTTAGCTGTTATGATGTAGTAAGGGTTAACCAGAGAGACAGTTTCTGTAAGCAGGGCAATAAAGATTAGGCTAGAAACAACACCAGAATGTTTCCTTCCTGCCTTCCTTACAGGA
>JANHFT010004165.1:27001-45241 GCA_032467955.1 Pseudoxenodon macrops | reverse complement strand
AAGGAAATCTGTTTCACATTTTGGACTTCTAGTTTCTTGTTTCCAGGTAAGATGAGAGAAGCACTGTGTGCTCAAGGTTAGGGAAATCCAAAAATAAGTGTTAACTTGAAATGAATCCTCCATTACACCTTTCAGCTCAGTGAATAATTGAGGGCAGCTCCAGCCAGCCTATTTTACTGCTATACAGGTCCTTGTCTGTCCAATACATGAATGGTGAGCAATGCCAAGTCTTCGCTGATTTTGTACAGAGGCTTTGGCCCTTCCATAACAGGCCTGGGAACTCTTCTTTTTTTAAAAAGTCATACATCACTCGTGTGCAATGGTAAACTTTCACATGCTATTGGAGTCACAGTAGAAATTTCATACACCCAAGCACTGAAACAACTCTGCTTTGAACCTACTAAAACTTCTGAGTATATTTTAGATTTATAACCACAATAAAATACAGTGATTGCTCACCGTATTGAAAAGAGGAACAAACTGAAACTTCTGGTTAATTATTCATTATCCTGAGAAAAAGTTCTGCAAGGTACAATTAAAACTAACTTGCATGCTGTTGATAGTTGATCTGGTGAAAATATTCAGTCAGGCTGTTATGAGATCCAGTCATAAAACTCTAACCGGACCACAGAAAATCTAAAATAGTCTTCCGAGACATTCTTTTGTGGGAAAGGGAGTTTGTTTCACCCACTAAGGTTTTTTTTAGAGGGTTCTAGAAAGTACAACTCTTATGAGCATTTTATCTGCTTGGAAAAGAGCTTGCATGATATATTATCTGGGTTTTTTGACTTGTAAATAATTCATAAAACCAATCAAACACCTACATTAAAGTTAAACTCAAGTTCAGAAATGCATTTGGCACCTATAAATAATTTGGGCTACACATAATAATGACATTGCCAAAGTTAAACAGTTCAATCTGTTCAGCTGTATTCACAGCCAAAGAAACTTGAGCACTGAAGAAATCTCTGGCATTTGACCCAGTTATGCTGGTTTAAACTCGCCATGTCGATATCAGGCTATACATCTGCTGTGGATATAAGCAAACAAGATATTTTTTAACTATTTACCCTTGCAATTTTTTAGAAAGCAAATTAGTGAGATTGCTTCCATTATGACCTCATTTTCCCCAGACACAATATCCCCTAGATAAGGCTAATTTAAAATAAATCACAGGCCTATAATCACTTGCTATCTTTAAATCATGGCTGTGGGGCACCTAGATTTTCCTGGCAAGGTAAGGCTGGGAGCTGGAAATGTATAGCAAGCCACTTCTCCTTTTACAAAAATGGACACACTAAAGGGGGGTTGAGCAGAGATTCTAGGAATACCCAAGTGGACATCAATGGGCACCATGCTTACCTACCTTTGTACTAGAAAAATGGGCAAAGAAAGCTGTGGCCAGGAATCCCACAATCAAATTTGATCTGAAATCTAATCGGCAAAAGAGCATCTATTTATGACTGTACAATACTCTACTGGCAACATTTATTTCCGGTCCCCATATTGACACAGACTGTCTTGTTGAGCTTGACAGTATGAAAGCAACATTGGTCATACATGGTTTAAATCATTCATGTCAGCTATGAGAAATCCCCCTCAGGCTTACAACATTCTTCATTCAGAAACAGAGGGCATCTGTTATATTTTATCTACTATATGACAGGGACACGAATATGACCCCAATTGTTTTGAATTTACATACATATCATTGGTGCACTGAACAGCTTGCTACACTTTCATTTTAGTTTTCAACCTGCTTTTACATTTCCTAAGGGGAAAAAGAACTCTTTTCTCAATGATACCTACTACACACTTTGTCAATGATACCCACTACCAGCAGCAGAGAATTGAACTACCAAGGATTTACTATTCATCTAAAGCAGAGTAATTCAACCTGGTAAATTTCAGCTGTTGTACTATAAAACGCATTCCAAGCAAACATGGTAAAGTAACTAAGATAGATTTAAGACTACACTCAATGAAAAAAATCATATTATATAGCCCTGCATTTGGAAAGGGCCCTGGGCAAGGTTATGCATTGCTCTAGCAAATCTTTTTAATACCAAAATGAATAAGCAGAATTGGTACCAGCATACAAATTCCATTTATATCTTGAAGGACAGATTTTTCACTTCATTAAATCTATGAAGCTTCTTTTGGAGCATACCAAATATCCCAAACATAATGCAAAAAAACATCATTTTAATGGTATATAAGAATATTCCAATATTGAATTTGTCCTGCCAGTTTCACTGGTAAAATGGAAATGCATGGTAACTACTAGAATAGGGGTGGGCAATTAATTTTCTCAAGAGGTCACATGAGAAACTGGCTGAACCAATGTAACCTGATTTGAGGTTGCTCCAGGCAAAGGGTGAGCGCTGGGCTGGCGCGGAAAAACGCTTTCTCCTTGCCCTCGGATGGCTGCCAGCTGACTGAAGGAGTGGATGGAGATTGTGCAGAGCCGGATCTGACTTGGCTTCTTCTCCTGCTTTCTGCGGTGCACGTATTTATATTTGATTGGACTCACGCAGGTCAGACAGGAAAAGCTAAGGGGCTGGATGTAGCCTGGGGGCCGTAAATGCTCAGCTTTGTACTACAGTGAATAAAAACTTTATGACGTTAATTAGAATATCTCATTTAAAGATAGAATGGGTATTTAATTTTCCATAATTAAATTTATTTCCATAATTTTACATTTTCCTGTCAAATTTGGAAAACGTTCACATATACAATGGCGACTTTCATTTCTTTGAACAAATTGTGATTACCTTACTTGCAAAAACTGAATCAGCACAACCTGACTATGGTGGGAGGAATTGGCTCGGTTTTTAAAGATGATTTATCTTATTTGTCCAAATAACTTTGGCAATGAAATCTCACTGCTTATTATGTATGTGTAATTTGGCAAACCATAGCCTTAGGGGACTGAGAACTAAATGAAATGAAACAAGAGTCTTCAGACATCAATGACATTCTGCATTTTCACTGCAGACAGCAGTTCTGTTTCAAAACTTTCTTTCTGATAACTGCATGAATTTTCCACGAAAAGGTCCTTTTGCAGTATTTCCATCACTATTTTTCAGTACCTTTCTGGATATATATGTAAATTCAAGGAACATACATTCAGCTGCACTTTAGACTACGTTTCAACCAATTACAGAACATTAGCAGAGTCTGCTAAAATTGTCAATTTGTAGACTAAGGCAACAAGAACATCTGGGGCACACATTAAAAACCCTTCTTTGCTTAAATTCTAATCCAATCATCCCAATTCACTTGAAAATCAATTTTAATGACAAAGTATTTCACAATGAATTATGCCACAATACACAGACATTCACAGTAAGTGAATGATCATACTTTCAGCAGGAAAAACTTCTTTTTGTATTCACTAAGACCTTGCTCACTAATGCTTTTTCCATATTGTGAAGAAAATAAAAAAGGTTCAAGCAATTAACCCCAACCTAGGATCAAAACAAAGGTGGGGAAGTTAAAGGTAAAGGCCTTCCGGAGTGCCTTCCTGTTTCTTATAAAGAACATTTTCTTTTGATTTTTTGAAGTCTTCGTTTGTTACTTTCATTCTTCGTTCACGCAAAGCCATCAAACCAGCTTCTGTGCAAATAGCCTATTAGAAATGGAAGCATTTGATTAGAAAGTCAGGAGTTAGCAGAAGTGCTAAGAACCAGTAATGTTCAAACAAGCTGTTGGCCCTTATGTATGCTAGAAACCATAGGGTAGAAAGAACAGCATTAAATGTTTATTAACTAGAAACAAATGTGATTTGACTGTAATGCACAGCAATTATTACTAATATTAGATAATTTTATCCTCCCTGATTGTAACTCCCCTGAAAGAGTGTAACATGCTAGTCACATCAGAGGTCAATAACATTTAATAGATGTATAGGTGAATTTCCTTAGCTAGCAATAGTCCTAGTGAAAACAGCCCCACCAACTCTTTACAAGTTTTTATATCAAGCGTGCAACTCTCATGACAGGTGGCCAAATGTTCCATTTCTTTTCCATTGATGACTTTTCCCCTCCCAACAATGACCATTAATGCCCTTCCAAATATTTATTGGACATCCCCTTCCCTCAGAAAAGATTGTCGTAACAATGAAATATTCACTACAGGTAGTTCTCAACTTATGACCAGAATTGAGTCCAAAATTTCTATTGCTACGTGCGAGTTGTTAAGCGAGTGGCCTCATTTTACGACATTTCTTGCCACAGTTGTTAAGTGAATCACTGAAGCTGTTAAGTTATTAACATAGGTGTTAAGTGGATCTGGCTTTCCCATTGACTTTGCTTGTCAGAAGGTAGCAAAAGGTGGTCACATGGCCCAGAGACACTGCAACTGTCATAAATATGAACCAGTTGCCAAGTGTCTAACTTTTGATCATGTGACCACAGGGATGGCAATGGTCCTAAGTTTGGAAAAGGGTCACAAGTCACTTTTTTCAGTGCCGTTGTAACTTTCAACAGTCAGTAAATAAATTGTTGTAAGTCCAGGGCTACTGTTATCAGAAAGTAGAAAAACCAGTATTTTTTTTTAATGGGTGAAAAAGAGAAAAAAAGTGACTGGGGCTTTTTGGAAGCAAAACTGCAGAGCCAAGATTTCTTTCATGACAGGTTAAACGAAGGACATTTGTAAGAAAGTCTTCATTGGAAAGGGACGCAATATACTGCATGATACAAATGCTCAATTAATTTTTGGGAGGGGGGAAAATCATTTGTTATCAAGGATTTTACCTTTATATCTGCCCCAGACAGATCATCTTTAGCCATTATCAACTCATCTAGAGTAACATCAATTGCCAAAGTCATTCTGCTGGTGTGAATCTGGAAGATGCGTTTCTTTGTTTTTTCATCTGGCAAAGGAAATTCTATCTTCCTGTCAATACGTCCTAGAATTTAGAAAAAACAATTAGCAGTTTCAGATTTTTTGCCTGTGGAATCAAAAATAGAAAGCTTTCCTTGGAAAATAACATCATTATTTAGCCTTGATACTACCTCAGAAAATACTAGTAGATTTTTGGACAGTTATGTTAGATGCATAGAATTTCACTTTTATTTCCTCCCCACTTCACAAATATAATTATTTCTCCTTACTGATGGACCAAAACATTTCTTCTTCCCTCAAATTTTAAAAGCCACACAAATATTTATATTTCAAATTATTTCACATACTGTTCAATATCAAGTTACATGAATAGGCACTCAAGAAACTTTCTTTCTTAATCCCAATCATATATTGATTTAATTAGTATCAGTTGTTGCACCATGCTTTTTCAGTCTTGGCTGCAGGGGTGGCAAATTGATAATTGGAAAAAAAAGAATTTGGGTAATAAGATCAGAGTGGGTTCTAAATCTTCTTACTGCCAGTTCACTTAGGGGCGCGCTGTGGCCGCACGCGCATTCACAGTGCTTTAAAAAAATCCAAGATGGCACCGCCTAAAGAACTGGCTTGGGGGCGTGGCAGGCCCAGGTCGCTAATGGTTCTATTGATCCGGGCCGGTAAGTTACTAACAGTTTGGTAGAACCGGACCAAACTGTTAGGAACCCACCTCTGAATAAGACCTATCTCCCACACTTGCAAGCTCTTGTGTGAAATGTAGTCATGACACTTCCCCAAAATTCCACATGTTCCCACCATCCCCAAAAGAATGAAGAGTCTTAAGGGAGATCCTTTCTTTTGAGTGTTTATATGTTCTTACACAATATTCTAAAATTTAATATATGTCTGTTTCTATTTAATCCATCTGGTCTAGTCAATCCATCTGGTCCAGCAAGTGGGTCACCCCCTGGATCCTGAGTGTGTGCTGGCAGAGGAGAACCTTTCTATCATGCCATCCATCCATTTTCTTTCTGGAGATCTGACTGATCCCAACCCTGCTGGCCTTCCATCAGGTTTTGAAGAGTTGGTTCTGTGCTTGAGATTGTTGCCCGGTTGTGTTGACTAGATGTTTTTGCAATGTTCCTTGACTGCTCTATGTTTTCTGTTTTTATATAGGGTTAGAGTTTTTGTATAGAATTTTATTACTTTTAATATTGTTAGTCACTGAGAATTATATATTTGTTTCAAACCATTCCCATATCAGCTTGGATCAACCCATTCTAATGAAAAACACAGAACGCTCTAGGAAACCCCATGACATACAGGGAACAGACCACATTGTTCTACATGAAACTAATCATTAGAAGCAGCTAGATTTTAAGTAGTTAAATATGACCATCATACTTTTTACCTGGTCTGATTAAAGCTGGATCCAATGTTTCTATTCTGTTAGTAGCCATGATCACCTTTACATCTCCACGTGAATCAAACCCATCTAATTGGTTCAGCAACTCCAACATTGTTCTCTGGATTTCCCTTTCTCCCCCCGAGTTAGAATCATACCTTTGGAATACGGGGGGAAAAAAACCTAAGTTGAGGCTAGAATACCCATAGGATACAATCTTTTTCTTTACCTACAGTAATCCACTGAGAAGCCACAGGGCAATGAATTACATTTTGATACAAGCAAGGAATACACAGAACACTGCCCAGGATAAGACATCATTTTTGAAGTTCAATTAAAAATTATCTGATTAAAGTACAACAGGTTATGCAGCTGAAATAATGCTATGAGTAGCATTTCTTAATTTCCAAGTTAAGATATCATAACACTAATCCATAATAGCAGTTTTGTATTTGTAGCTATTTCCCTGCTCCAAGTGATTCCTATTCAAAGATGAACCTTCAAAAATTAAATATCAGATAAGAAATTATAAGCACATACAGAATTCATCACCTCTTTCCTCTCCATGTTCACTCAGTCAATACTAAAGATTATCTTTCTTCAACAAACAAGCACACATGATATATTTATTTATGCACATATTTGCCACAAAGTAAAGTTCAAAAAAGGACAAAGCTGTAAAAATTAAGTCAATATTAAATGAATCAATAACAAATTGACTGTAAAATAAAGTGCTTGTTCTTAAATCTGTTCCTCCACCTGTATATACACATGAACAACTCTCCCTTCCACACACATACTCTGTCTCCTTGTAGCAGCAGGGGAAAAAAGAGAGGGAGGAAACAGAATGAGCATTGTCTATGGGAAGAAAGGAAGAGAAGAAAAATGGCAGATGAAAATTTATGCAGACTTAATCTGTAGTAAACGTTATTGAACTGAATGTTTTATCCTGTACTCCAGGGAAGGTGTGTTTTGGATTTCTAAGCCTCCAGAAATGTTATGAAATCACAGTCTTTCTACATTCAAGGGGGAGGACGGAGTGATGCCCTCAATAAATCCTTTGTTTGGCAAAAGTAAACACAATGGGATTTCCCTTTCTCCTGCCTCCTCCATTCCAACTATTCCCTTTACGGAAGTATATCCAACAAAGTATTTCCCACTCATCTCCTTGTCAGCCCTATCTCTTGTCTCTAGTACTTTATTCTTGGCAAACATAAAATAATATTCCACTCCCTCAGTGCATTGAGTGATCACAAGTTGGACGTACACACAAAATATCCAAATTCAAATCCCCCCCAAACCTAATTTGCAAGGTTACGGTGAGGATAAAAGTAAAGGAATGCTCCTAGTCTTGAATCCTGCCCCCCACAAATATACAGGGATGAAACTACAGTAATAAACTGTATAATACTTCACAAACAATTATTGAGTCTGAATTCATTAAAAAGAAAAAATGTTTTCTAGCTACCCATTCCACATTAGCCCTGCTCCCTTTGTTTTTAAAAATGTCAGGTTTTAGCAATAGTTAAATATCTTATAAATTAAAGAAATAATTAAACTCAGACATTTTAGTCTGAAGCATGCTAGCACTAATTATGCCCCTACAAGTATAAGGGTTGACCATTGTCTTACAATTGAAGATGGCAGCATACAAACCATTTCTAGTGACTCAAGCTATTGCTCCTGAAAACCAATTTAAAGAAAGGAAAGAGTGTTAAAAGATAAGCATGTGATGCTCCACATGGGAATGACTATGACGTCCTACCTTTTGGTACCTATGGCATCAATTTCATCAATGAAGACAATTGATGGGGCATGCTCCTCAGCTACTCGAAAAAGTTCTCGAACAAGTTTTGGTCCATCTCCCAAATATTTCTGGATAAGTTCAGAACCAACCACTCTCAGGAAGGTGGCAGAAGTCTGATTTGCCACTGCTTTGGCTAATAACGTTTTACCTGTTTAATTTCAAAATGCCAGAAAGTTAGCACATTCTCCAACTTGTGTTACACATGAAGGCAACAATAGACAATAAAATTATACCTTGGAAGTGTTTACATGCTTGAGACACATAAACAGATTTTTCCTATTTGAATTCACTGTCTGAAGTGAAGCAGGAACAGATAAACTGATTTCCTGTCAATTTAAAAAGATGCTCAGAAAGAACTTTTTGTCGCTTTCATATTTGGAATAAGAAATTATTTTATTCTTACATGGTGAATCTATGCAAAGAATATAATAGAATGAACTAATCAAATCAACCATGCTTGGACAAAGATAACAGTTTCAGCATCAAAGGACTGACAGATCTCACATACTATGTCTATGCAAGTTAATATGACAAGCATAGTTTCACTTGGGGTCCAAAATCTTTCACAATGTCCTAATTTTCAAAAACATTTCTTGTAATTTTCCATACTTAATATGAGGGGAAGCATTTCTGTTCATATATTTTCTATCTACTTTCTCCATGTGTGTACGTGCATGTACCCATCTGCACGCACACACACCCCTCTAGCACTATCATTTTCCAAGCAGATAAAAAAAATCTGATTTGGCTTGATAACCATGGATACACCATGCTTTCCTAGATAAAATTTGCCCCAAAAACCGATTCCCCCCCCCTCCGCCCCCCAAAGTTGATTAAAGCTGACTAGGCTTTGAGAACTCTGTGGAATGGATCTAACAAATACCTGATTGCTACTTTGTATAAACTGGACAGAAAGCCAAAATGAAAATAAACCATCATATAGATTTACTAAACAATATCAATTAACTAAAGATTCAAAATTGATCAGTGATTCTAAACATCCATGTTTTAAGATAACCAATTGTTTTATCAAAACATCCAAGGTAGAAATAAAAAGCTTTCTTACAGCTATTCTGGTATTATTAAGTATAATAATTTTTAAGGTCATTAAAATTACTGTAAGTATGTTGATAATTTTTATTTTAACTGTAAGATAGTAAAAGTTTACAGGAATTGAAGTGGCATTATGTCTATGGAGATTCTCAGTTGTCCAGGTCATGGTTGTCCCAAAGATGCTTTCCTTTGAAGATGTTTCACTTCTCATTCAAGAAGCTCCTTCAGCTCTGACTGGATGTTGGGGAATGGAAGGATTTATACTGCTGGCAGACAGCTGGTCATTTGCACTGAAGTAGCATTACTACTGAGGAAGGAGTCTTCTCCTAAGTTTAAGCTAAAAAATACATCTGAATAATGGAAAAGATCTGGTTTTAGCTCCTAAATTCAAGTTTAGGAATTTCTGCCACAATGCTCTCTTCCCTTTACCTCAGGATGCTCTCCTGGATCCTGGCTGCTATACTGTTTCCCTCATGGGAACTTTCTTCATTTCTGTCACTAGTGACTCATATCACTGCTTGAGAAATACCTGTATCAGTTACTTTCTGCATCACATATCCTGAAGACACCATTTGATTTCTTTGCAACTATCTGATTTCTTTCTGATGGGGGTAAACAAGCTAGATGTAAATATGTTATGCTTTAGCTCTTCTTCAAGCATGTTTGAAGACCATCAAATCATAAAGACCAATTTCAAAAACAGCAATAATACATTCATGATAGCTTTATGCCAATACAATGAGACACATGCTAAAGCAGAATGATTGGCTTTATTGATATAAACACCTCAATATATTATTCTATAATAAATGTATTGCCACATGCTGATATAAAAAATACAAGAAAAAAATTACCTGTGCCAGGAGGCCCATACAGAATGACCCCTTTGGGTGGCTTTATTCCCATTTCTTCATAATACTCAGGATGAGTCAAAGGTAGTTCCACAGATTCCTAGAAGGAAAAAATTACATATGGCTTCAAAGGTTGATCAAGCCTTATATCAACCTAAGGCTCCTCCTGGTTAGTAAATCACAAATCAAGGCACTGTTATAATGGCCAATGTTAACATTTAATTACTACAATATAATATTTTTCAACCTGAATTCCATTATTCTGAAGTAACTGTTCCCTATCTCAAATCTATTGTTCATTTGAATGAAGTGTACTTCAAATAATTACATTGCCCCTTTTTTACATAACTCCTTTAACCATACATGTATCATATTTCAGTCACAAAATATTTGAAAACAAAAGATTAATCAAAATACAAATAGTGTTGAAAAAAGAAATTATAGAACTGTAAAGATAAATTATAGAATCAATAAAATGTATTTCCAGTGAGTTTGATCCATTTCCAAAGGAGGGAAGGAAGGATTAACTCATCTAGTCAAATATTTTTATGCTACTCACTGCATGTTACTCCATCTTAGACATTTCTTTAAAAACATTTCTCTGTACCCTTTTGATTGACATACCTAGAGATTAGAGCTAATATAAGAATTTAGGCTCTTAAACTGGGAAGCCTTGAGGAAAATTCTGAGGTACTGGGTCAACTAATGTTATCTTAGCATGGGACTTACAAAGACCTGCATGAATGGAAATATATGCATGCATTCCTTGGGCAGAAAAGCATCTCCCTGGAGAAGAGGTGGTGGCAGTGGCAATTATCAAACTACTATTTCAAGTATGCAGTTATTGAAGTAAGCAAAATGCCAAAGCCATTTATATAAAAGTCACCTGGGACAGAAATAGAAGTATTGCAATTCTCTGTTCTAGCATTTACTATTATTGGACAATGCAAGAAATATTAATACCTTGATTTCTTGAATTTGGTTATCCAAGCCTCCAATATCTGCATATGTCTCTTGTGGGGCTTTTTCCACTTTCATCACAGTAACTAAAGGATCTGTGTCATCCATCAAGACACCAATCACAGCATGGACCTGTTAAAAGCAATGAGCAGAAGCATCCAATAGTAGGAAAGCACTTAAGCCGTTGCCCTATTACAAACCTAGTATAAAATAGTAAACAGTAGTATTGCAGACTGATAAGGACATTTCACATGGTCAAATTCAGCTCCTAAAATCTATTTCTCAGAGACTGACACTCTATAGCTTCTGGTTAAGTATAGCTAAATTGATGCTAACTTCTTTCCCAAACACAGGGAAAAGAGAAGGCCTCCTGCCAAATCTGAAGGTTATGGGGACGCGCCCCAACCCTTTTGGAGAGGGATGAGCAAGTACTGTGGACAAGCACATCACGTCTTATATTCTCTATGTAATGACTCAGGTTGCACAAATACAAATAATTTTACAGGCCAGCAGATAGACCTGGTCTCAACTGCCACTTTGGTGTGACTCAATATGTGTCTTAGTCTGGATACAGAGTAGTAGATAAATTATGGTCCTGTCATCATTTGTATTTATATTTTTTATCCAAGAATGAATGCTACAACCTTGGTTGGGTCTAATAAACAAAAATTCAGAATTGCAACTTAACTTGCTTCATTTCATTTACGATGGGGAGGGGGCATTATCTCTCTTGATGCTGTTTAAATTTTGTTGGGTGTACAGCTTTCTAAAGAAAATCATAACCAAAACAACAACAACAAAAAACCTTGTAAGCTACAAACCTAGCATACAGCTTGGAGGGAAGGCAAGAAAGAAACAGGCCCACCATATTGGTTGGAGGACTGCTTCCACTAAGCAAATTTCTATTGGTTTTTTTCTTTTTAATCTGAATACTGTCAGAATGTTATACTTTATGAATGGTTTCTTTTTCTCTTTTCTCTCTGTAGGGGTGAATCTCGTGTTGTTACTGGTCATATACAATCTGTTCTGAGACACCACATTGTCTTGATCAAGGTAAAAGTCTTAACTTTTAGTTTAATCTAAACAATGAATATTAAGATATTCATAACATTTATTTACTTTCAGTGCTTTCAATCACAGACAAAAATTACCTTATGATTAAGTAGAACTGAACATCCTGGCTCTAGCAAATCCTTGTCTACAAAAGAAAGAATACTGACATAGTGTTCTGAGCCCACTGATGTGGACACAATAGCATGATTATCATCAATTATCTCCTCCAAGGTTCCTACAGACATTGGAGTCCCTCTCAGATCATCCACCTTTGACCTCTCTTCCTGCAAACAAGCATGCAAAAAGAAGGTATGTTTATGTATTACGAATTGCTATGCATCCCAACAATTTCTACATCTATTATACAATGTAGAGATGACAATTTGATGGCATCCTCAATAATCCCAAAATAGAAGAAATGGCTAAGTCTTCTAAGTACTCTCAGTATTAAGTCCCCTATATCACTATTAAGTGCATAAGTATTATCTTAATACCTTAATATTAGGCCTCACACAAATGTTATTTTAATCACATTTTCAACAACAAATTAAAATATTCAATTGATATTATCTATCTGTCAAACTGGGACTGGTTAATGTCTGCCTTTCTCATAATGGAGAAATTAAAACTCTAGATTCCCACAGGGATCATCTATGAGATTGGGACTGAGATTTAAATGATGTGAATTAGGTCAGCAAGATTATTTAGTCAAATTACTTGATGACACCAAACTATTTGAGACAATTAGTCTAAAAGATTTTTCCAATCCATGAGGAAAGAACGTTTGAATGGCATTTAAATGGACATTCAGTACATACATTTAACAAAGACATTTAGCTATAAGTAGGTACTAAGCAGAGATGGGTTCCTAACGGTTCAACCGAGTAGATAGTAGGCCGCTGGTGACGTCACAGAGCCGTTTCTGGTCCATGGACGCCAGCATCTTTTTTTTTGAAATTGTTTTGGTTTTTTCTTCTTCTGCGCATGCGCAGAAGCTGAGTTTCCAGCACTGCACATGCGTCAGCATCTTGTTTTTGGCCTTTTTGATTTTGTGATTTTTTTTCTACTGCGCATGTGCGCACCCACGAGGTGCACCCACACAGCGCGGGAGGCAGCGAACCGGCGGCGAGTTAAGTTAGAACCCACCCCTGGTACTAAGTGAAATAAACTCAGCATTACCCAATTTGGTGTGAGTTGATGGGAAAGAGAAAGTACTTTAGGATTATAGGGATCAACAGAATGAAAGTATTGACTATAAATATCTTGTGGAGTAGAATGATGGAATTCACAGATTTGGCTTAGGTTTTATGATGTTATTGCAAATACGCCACCACATTATTACTCAAACTAACTGCTACTTCTAACTATTAAGTTTCTGATCTCTTTGATATGCTCAAGTTCACCATCCTAAAATACATACAGGGTAGTCGACTTACGACTACAACTGAACCCAAAATTAATGTTGCTAAGCGAGACAGTTGTTAAGTGAATCACTGCAGTTGTTGAGTTACTAACACGGTTGTTAAGTGAATCTGGCTTCCCCACTGAAGCCCCATCTGGCTTCCCTCATTAATTTTGCTTGTCAGAAAGTTGCAAAAGGTGGTCATATGACCCTTGGGACATTGCAACCATCATAAATATGAGTCAGTTGCCAACCACCTAAAGTTTGATCAGGTGACCACGAGGATGCTTCAATGGTCGCAAGTATGAAAAACGGTCATGTCATTTTTTTTCAGTGCTGTGGTAACCTTGAACGGTCACTAAATGAACGGTGTAAGTTGAGGATTATTTGTATATGCCATTAACTAAAATGGAATCCCATACTATTTAACAAAACTTTATGCCATGTTATCTTCACCTACAGCAGATTAGCA
This sequence comes from Pseudoxenodon macrops, assembly GCA_032467955.1. NCBI lineage: Eukaryota > Metazoa > Chordata > Lepidosauria > Squamata > Pseudoxenodontidae > Pseudoxenodon > Pseudoxenodon macrops. The sequence continues at coordinate 31,396 of JANHFT010004165.1, read as the reverse complement.
ACATGATCTGGAAAATCGTAAAAGTTGCACATGTGTAGCTCTTGGTATTGAAGTAAACTAAAAAACAATCATTCAGTTTTTAAAATGCAGAAGCAATCTTTGTTCATTTTTTAATAAAGTAAAACTGAGTTTAATCACATTACCAAATCCTGAGAGCTTACTGGTGCTTTCGAATACCACCAAGACTATATCCTAGTTCGTTTTTGAACATGATTTTTAAAAAGCAAGTATATTTTGTTTGACTAAAATTAGTTTATATTCACATTAGCTATATACGTTTAACAAATGGATCAAAGTGTACAGGTAGTCCTCAATTTACAACCATTCAGTGACTGTTCAACATTTCAATACTGCACTGAAAAAAGTGACTTATGTTTTGATCCTTGTACTTATGACTATCGGAGCATTTCCCAGTCATCATGAAATCAAAATTTGGGCATTTGGCAACCAGCATCCATTTTTGATGGTTGCAACATTCCCGGGTCATGTGCTCACCTTTGCAACTTTCCCAGTTGGCTTCTGACAAGCAAAGTCAATGGGAGTAGTTGGGTTCACGTAACAACTGTTTGACCCAGTTAACAACTACAGTGATTCACTTAACAACTGTGGCAAAAAGTCTGTTAATCTTTTGTAAAATCATGCACAACTCACTTAAAAACCACCTTGTTTAGCAATGAAATTCTTATCCCAATTGTGGGACAAGTTACAGACTACCTTTATTTAAAATTCAGATCAACTGGTGTAAAAGAGTACCATGGCATTTTAGAGACTTAACATTTGTTCTTTTTCATATAGTTTGTTTTGCTGAGTGAATTAGAAGGTAGAAGGTAGAAAATAGAGGATAAGTAAATTGGTAACAAAAGAAAATATGAATTTAAACAGGTTTTTTTTCTTATTAAAAGCGTACATACCTCTTGTTTTTCTTCCAAAGGTTTCATCTGTTCCTGGTTTCTAATGAACTCTTCCTCCATCAGAAGATAATCCTTAATTCTTTCCAGCTTCAATAATTTGAGTCTGCACTGAGTATGAGGAGTGACTACAATTAAATAAAAAAAAATTCTAAATTTAGGATCTGGAATAATATGTTCAGCTTGTTTAGGTGAGCTGAAGGAAGAGACAATTAACTAAAATGATGTTGAAATTCCTGTCTTTTGTCTGGGATGCTTTTTGTTCCTATTATTTGGGGCACTGCTTTTTGATGGGAGAGTTGCCTTTCTGCATGGAACTGATGTAGCAATATGTGAACCTAAACAAATTCCAATAACACGATTTAAAGAAATTATTGAGAGGGCTGCATCTTGTTCTAAGGAGAAATTATGTTTTTATAATTGTAAAGTAATCAATTCCTGGAATCAGTTTTAAAAATCTAGCTTCTTCCAACCTTATGATTTAATTTTCTGGATCCTATGATATAGTACTCTGAAGATGAAAATATCTTTAGTTTTTGCTCTATTTCAGAACAAACCACTGAGCAACCTAGTTCAATATCAGTTACTCTTTAGCCCTTCAATGTTTCAAGCTGAGAGTTTGGAAAACTAAGGTGCTCAAGTATGAACTTGGCACGCTGAAAAAAACTATTCTAAAACTTTGCTATAGTTACTCAGGGATATGGCACAAACCATGCTTACCCAGTGGAAGTTTGCTGGCAGCATCTGGTCCCTTTGTTTTCTTCTTCTTTTTCCCCACTCGGGTTGGCACTGGGGGTTCATATTTCTTCTTTTTGTCCTTTTTATTTTAAAAACCAAGTTAAAAAGTAATGTGTATCTAAGATTCCAACACAAATTCTAGGTTTTGTCAAATATTTCAAAAGTCCTAAATTGCCCAATATTTCATAAATAATCTAAACCAAACTATAAAGTTATTATATTGCTTTCTAGATAAATTGAGATTTAACTTCCATAATTCTCCATGTTGCAGAGCCTGGTTACTTGAGGGACTGCTTGTCTCCCATTAGTGTCTGCACAGAAAATTCAAACTTGGCATGTTCCAGATTGAAATGTCGTCTATTGGGACTGCAGAAACATATATTTTTGTAGCAGTGCCTGACCTCTGGAATTAGGATAGCCTCCAATCTGTTGTTGTTTAGAAGAGGTGTGAAGACCTATCTCTTTATCCAGTCTTTTGGCAAGGGAAAGTGAGACCACTTGCTTCATTCCATGTGGTCTGTTCCACTCTCCATTTTTATTTAATAAAGTTATAGTTGTGAGTTGGCCAGAGTTACTGGGAGTCCTACAGGCTTAATAAATTATCATTATTATCAGTGTGCCTTTGAGGAAGGTTTGAATATTGAACTATAATTTTTCTTAACTATTATTAGAAGCAAGATAGTTTCAAAGGTGCTTTTTTAAGAGGCAACTAGACTTTCTGGTTTTTCTTTGAAGACATTTTGCTACTCATCCAAGAAGCTTCTTCAGCTCTGACTGGATGGTGGGGAATGGAAGGGCCAGTTGCCTCCTGAAAAAGCACCTTTGGGACAATCATCACCTGGATTTGGGATGAACACCCTTCGAATAGTGTGGGAGTATGAATGGATTTCCAGAAAAATTGCAGACTACAGGAACCATTTGCACTACTCAGGTGACCCTGAGGACAGAAATAACTTCTAAATGCCTCAGCAACTCTTTAAAAGGATGCAAATGACCAGCTGTCTGCAATGAATATAAATCCTTCCATTCCCCACCATCCAGCCAGAGCTGAAGAAGCTTCTTGGATGAGAAGCAAAACGTCTTGAAAGAAAAACCAGAAAGACCAGTTGTCTCTTGAAAAATCACCATTGGGACAGCCATGACCTGGATGACTGAGAATCTCCATAGACAAGACAGTTTCAAATGAAATCAAATCAAATCATAGGGTCCAGATTAAATAACAAACTATAATGAATAAAAATTAAAGGAAGACACATAAATCAAGGCATAGTTAAACCGACTACTTATCCATATACATTACAGTAAAACTACATGATTTTGAAAACTAGATCACTGCAATGAAAACATTGGGTCAAAATATATAAAAACACAATATTTGATTTTCTGATGTGTTATATAAGGGCAACTGAGGGAACATGTATATTTTGAGCTGCTTAATTAGCATGGAAGATGTTTTCTGCAAATATTCTCTTAACAAAGAAATACCAGGTAAAGGTTATTTTTCCTTACTTTGTCATCCTTCTTGCCACCCCCAGGACCGTGTCCACCACTCTGACTCTGACCCTACATTCAAAGAGACAAAAGATCAATGAAACTCAGAAAAGGAAAAAAAAAGACAACTTAACCATAAACTATGTGCAAACTCAAATTGTTTTTCCTTTTGAAACAATTGTCAAAAGAAGGAAGACAGAAGTAATTCCCCCTTCATTCTTCTGACACTATTAAAAAAAAACCTGTTCCAGATAACTCTTCAGAACAGGGAAATGCTACACAACAAAGATAAGAAAATGTTTTTGATGTGCAAGAAGAAACCCATACAGGCAACACTGATTTCCCCCTGGGTCCAATTCATTTCCATGAAATGAACTTCTAAGCAGAAACAAGACATGACTTCCTAAGTCTTTTTGGTGACTACCACTTCAGCAAAAATTCTGGAAAACAGAACCACATTTGAGTTGTATTCAAAATGGTAATTAAAACAGGGAGGGAGAATTATACTTTAAGCATTCTAAATTATCTGCAGCAACCAATTTATTTGTTTAGTTAATTTTTGGAGAAATCACAAGGCAGCATGGCAATTTATTTAAACAACTATATTTCTACAAGTACTATATTTGTTTCGGTTGAAAAATCTCAGACAAGAATATCTGAGCATTTAATATATATATATATATATTATAGCTTGAAGCTGGCTGGCCCAAGGAGCAATAAGCAAGAATTTTCTGTTTTGATGTTGTTCGCAATCTCATGCAACCCTGGTGTAGATAGAGAAACTGTAAACATTCCCAGGCCACACAAGGATGTCTGTAAATATAATGCATATCGTGTTTATCTCTGCATGTCTACATATATTCTTATGTAAAAGGTATATCCACACAGAGGGCTATCTATATACGAGACCTGCACATTGGACAACCGCCCAGCAGTTAGGTAAAGAAAGATAGTAGTTAAAAACAGTGGTGACGGGAAGGAAGAGCGGCTGATTTTCTTTTCTGTCATCCGAAGACGGTAAGAAAACCAGTCCCGTCACCATCGCTTCATATCCAAGGCTGCTTTGGCCTATAACCGCCACCACCACCACCACCCCCGAAGATGCCACTTCCCCGCACTTCTCAGCTATGGAAACGGTGTGATCATGACATCGCATAACAGCGCCGAAAGGACCCAGGCCGGGAGAAAAGGATACCCAGGCTTAAGGGAATCGGTCTCACCCAGCGGACACTTAGACAAGAGGCTCCGAACGGCCTTT
>JANHFT010004165.1:0-24685 GCA_032467955.1 Pseudoxenodon macrops | reverse complement strand
ATGTTATTATCTACTATTAATGTTAGTACTATTTTTAATATATTGTAAACAGGGATGTCTATTGCTGGTCAATGACCATAATAATAGTTATTCTATTCTCTTGTCCTTGATGGGTAAGGATTTACTGCTCTCACTTAAATCTCTGCTCTTTCATTTTATAGAATCTGAGAATCTTTTCTTTGCCAAATTTTAACATCAGCATGAAATTAAACGACGGGGCATATTCGAAGTGATGTTAAAAAAGAGCACAATAAAAAAAGGGTATTCATGACTTGGTCTGATTTTCAGTTTCTGAAAAATAGTTAAAGATTTGAAAGTAATAAAGGCCTTCAAAAGAAAAAAATGTGATAATGTCACCCATGTAATTTCAGTGCTGGTGCGACTCGTGTGCCTTACAAAGACCAATAACTTAAGCAATATCCTTACCTCTTTTCACTAAGTTTCTGCTTGGATGTCTGGAAATTGAGTCATAGCAATTGAACTTATTTTTTGTTAGTTTGAGACATTTTGCTGCCCATCCAAGCAGGCTCTTCAGTCTGTGCAAGCTGGTTAGGCATAGAGTCGTTGGAATGTACCAAGTCCTTCCATGCCAAACTCAGGGTTTTCGCCCCAAAGTGCCTGGCAATATGTCGATAAAGATTTGCAGTCATCTAGACAGACTCAATTTCCAGACAACTGTATTTGGAGGGCTGAAAATATTCATCAATACATTGTTTACTTGATGTTTAACTAACTTGTTAAGCTTAGTTGTGGATTTAGAAGTGAGTTTCTCATTTAAAAAGTTAAAAGGATAAAGGCACTGAACTAAAATTATTTTCCTTTTTCTGTATTTGTAATAAACATCAATCAATTTACCAGTGCCACTAAAAATAAGCAGGCAAGTTAATACTCCTTGCTTCACAACTTTTAGAAATATATCTCATTTTCAAAGCAGTCATTTTCCATTAGTATAATGAATGTGATTACATATTCACAATGAATCAATAAAATTTTAATCAATTATGGATTCTTATAGCTGCTGTTATTGATCAGATACCAGATGTGATCATTACGGAAGGGGATGCAACCACACTGACTTGTTCTCAGGTTCAAACTAGTCATACATATATGTCCTGGTACAAGCAAGAGAAGAGGAGGGAAGCCCGTTCCCAGTTCCAGTTGGTGGTTTTTACATCTAAAGGTTCTTCAGGAGAATCTGCCATTGAGGAAGCCTTTAAAAAACGCTTCAAGACCACAGGGATGAAGTCACTTGCTTTGCCTCTGTCTCTGGAGAATGCCCAGCTGGAAGACACAGGCACCTACTACTGTGCTTCACAAGAGCACACAGCCAAGCAAATGCTGAGGAAGCCAAGCCAAAACCTCTTCACAGGAAGATCCTTCCCAATGATTGACACAGGGGGGAGCCATGAGCATTTATTATATTGTATAAATATATGGCACTTTTGGCTTAGCTATCTAGGAGTAGCATCTGTTCAGAGGTGGCACTCAATAGTGACAAGGCTGAAGACATAATTTTGTATAAAGCATTTTAGAGTCACAATTGCTTGAAGATAGTGTTAGATTGCACGAGTAAGGAAGACACGAGTCGCAGGAAAAGTCAGCAACCTTTAATGGCTCCAGGTGGAGGCAATATCTGGACTGCCGGCAAGCTGCAGGGAAGCTGCTTTTAAGGGATTCCCTGGTCGCCTGCTGGCCACTGACTGTGCTTTAATTTTCCCGCTGCTAGTTTAACCAACCAGCGGCAGTGCATGCAAATGAGGTCTGTGAGGACACAACACCCCTCCCCTCATAGTTCCTGGTATAGTCTCTGGCTGATGTGCATCACATAGTCCTGCAGGTTCGCCGGCCGTCGAATTGTCCTGCTTGACCTGCGTGGTGCCTCGAGTGGCTTCACGCCCATGGGTTCCGGCGCCGTGATGATTGGAAGCTGTCCGCATGGTGCCGCGGCCGGCAGCGCAGTGGGGATGCCCTCACCATTCGGCCATGCTTTGTGTGGTGCAATCAGGACGTCGTAGTCGTCTCGGTCTTGGGCCCGCTTGTCCTGGCCCATCTCGGCAGCCTCTTGGCTGGAGCTGGAGCCCGTGACTCGGCTGCGCAACTGGTCAATGTGGCAGCGCCACATGCACTCATCTTCCACCTCACCTGATAGGATTTTGGCCCCGTGATGGTGATGACGGTGGCCCTGATCCACTTCGGCTCCCCCGCATGATTTAACGCGTGCACGAGATCTCCCTCCACCAGGGCCCTGGTTACCTTCTGGGATTCGGGTGGCATCTCCGCTTGCTAACTTGGGTGTAGGTGGTCCAGAGGCGACCTCAGTTTACAGCCCATCAGCATTTCCGCCGGACTCCGTAATATGCTGCATCAAGAGGAATTGGTCGAGCCTCTCTTGTCGCACCCCTGGGCCCATCCAGGTGAGCACCTCCTTGGTGAGCCGCACCATCCATTCAGCCCAGCCATTGCTCTGCGGGCTGTAGGGCGTGATCAGGGTGTGTCGTATGCGCCAGGAACTCCTCCGTCTCCTTCGCGGTCAGCTGTGGGACACCAGGACATCTGGTAGCCCATGAGTCACAAATTGGCCATGCAGCACCCGGATGGTGGCTCCCGCAGTGGTGGAGGACATCGGGCTCACCTCCAGCCATTTTGAGTAGGTGTCCACTGTTATCAGGAACAACTGTCCCACCACGGGTCCCGCGAAATCCATGTGTAGCATTGACCACGGTGCCTTGGGGATGTCCCACTCGAGAGGGGGTGATCGGGGCGGAGCTGGCCGTGATTCCTGGCAGGGCTTTCATGTGGCCACCCAATCCGTAATGTCTTTGTCCAATTGGGGCCATCACAGGTAGCTTCTGCCTAGGTCTTTCATCCGGACGATCCCCGGTTGTCTGGCATGGAGGGTGTTGATCACCTTCCGGCACATTGATTGGGGAATTACAAATCGCTCCCCCCATAGCAATCATCTCTTCAGCACGGAGAGGTCGGTTCTTTTGGTGGCGAATGCCTTAAATTCCTCTCCCTCCGCCTCCTGTGGCCACCCCCTCAACACCCAGTTTATGACTTTCCCCAACACCTTGTCTCTGGTTGTGTGCTCGACAATGTCTTGAGATGTGACTGGGCTGGATGGTTCGATGCCGACGAGGAGCACGTGGGACAGTGGTGCGGGGTCGACTATTCAGTCGGGCATTGGGCAGTGGCTGAGGGCATCGGCGTGGCTGATGCTGCTCCCGGGCTTGTGGACGATCTCATAGTCGTAACCCGTGAGGAATATGGACCATCTGGTCAGGTGTGGGGACAGGAAATGAGGGGTTTGTCTGTCCCCCACCAAGAGTCCGAGTAGGGGTTTGTGGTCTGTGACAATGCAGAAATGGCGGCCGTAGAGGTATTAGTGGAAGCGCTTTATGCTTGCCATGATTGCGAGTGCTGCTTTATCCAGCTGGCTGAAGTTGCACTCAGCTGGGGACATTGTCTTGGAGTAGAAAGCAACCGGGGCCTCCATGCTGTTGGGTAGACGGTGGCTTAGGATGTCCCCTATGCCAAATGGTGACGTGTCGCACGTGAGTTGGAGTGGAAGGGTTTCGGAGTGCTGCATCAGGACGCTGTCTGACGTGAGCAGGTCCTTTATGGCTGCAAAAGCCCGCATTTCCTTTTGGCTCCAGGTCCACGTGGTCGCCTTCCACAGCAGTCAGTGGAGCGGTTCAGCAACTGCTGCCTTCTGTTTCAAAAAACAGCATAAAAATTAAGGAGGCCCAGGAATGCTTGCAGCTCGGTCTTGTTGTTGGGGGTGGGGGCTTCTTTGATGGCCTTGACTTTCTCCACTGTGGGGTGGATGCCCTGGCTGTCTATCAGGAAGCCTAGGAATTCGACTCTCGGGACCCCCAGCTGGCACTTGTCCTTCTTAACTTTGAGGCCCTTGGCCTGAAATCGACTGAGGACTTGACACAGCCTCTCCTTGAGTTGTGCCCTTGATGTCCCAGAGATGAGGATGTCATCGAAGTAGGGCACCACCCCTGGGATGCTCTGTAGCAACCGCTCCATGACTCTCTGGAAAAGTCCTGGGGCCACGCTTACCCTGAATTGGAGGTGGTTGCATTTGAAAGCCCCTCTGTGCATGACTATGGTTTGGGCTTCCGCAGTGGTGGCGTCCACCGGCAGTTGCTGGTAGGCCTGGGTGAGGTCCAGTTTGGCGAATATCTTCCCATCTCCCAGCGAGTGCAGTAAATGTTGCACTACGGGGACGGGGTAGGCATGGGATTGTAGGGCCTTGTTGTAATCGGCGCACACTCTTAACGAGCCATCCGGCTTTATGGAGAGGATTGGGGTCTCCCATTTTGCATGGTCAATGGATTCGATGACCCCTAGGCTAAGCGCTTATCTAGCTGTTCGTCCACCTTCGGCCGTAAGGCGAAGGGGACTCGCCGCGGTTTCAGACGAATTGGTATGACACTGGGATCTAAATTCAGTGAAATGGGTTTCCCGCGATATTTACCCAGCATCCTGTTGAACACATCCAGAAACTCGCTGAGGAGGCTGTCGAAGTCATCTCCCTGGACTTCGTTGAGGCCGGTGAATCCGAGACCCAGGGTTTGGAGCCACTCGACGCCAAGCAGGATTGGTCGGCGGCCCTTGACGATGGTGAGTGGTAAGTGGCTATTGAAGTCCTTGAAGACAACATGGACTTCCGCTCAGCCCAGCATGTGGATGAAGTTCCCCTGGAAATCATTGAGTTTCAGGGGTTGTGGTTTGAGGTTTGCTCTTGATATGCCCGGTTTGAACTTAGAGAGGTTCTTCCAGGACATGATGGTGAAGAGTGACCTCGTGTCGATCTCCATCCTGCAGGGGCGTCCTTCGATGGCGACAGTCGCGTGAAATTTTTTGGCACGACATGCGTCGGAGTGGCCCACTATGGTGTGGTGGAGTTCCTGGCTGTCCTGGTAGCTGTAGCTGTCCCTGTGCCGTTCTTGTTGGCTGTCTGGTTTGGGGGGCCCTTGTCCTTTGGGGCCTCTTGGTCGGCGTGGAGGGGACGCGTGAGACTGGTGCGGGCTGGGTAGGGTGGCTCGTCACGCTTCCGCGATGTGTCCGAGTTTCCGGCAGCGGCGGCAAATCGCATCTTGGAATGTGCACTGCACTCAGGTGTGGTTTCTGAGGCACCCGTGACAATTGGTCTGCCCTCGTCGTCGTTCCTGGCCCTCTCTCACCGGTAGGATTGCGTGCGTAGACGCCATCATCCTCGCCCGAATCAGGAACCTCCATCCTCCAATCCGGCTCTCGATGGGTGCGGTGGATGGCGGATGTTCCCTGGACATTTGCAGCCGAGTTTTCTGATGATTCGAGGGCTCGGGCCTTGTCTACAACGTCTCCAAATGTGGCGCCCCGACGGATGAGGAGTTTTTTTTGTAGGCTGAGGTCCCTCATGCCTAGGATGATGCGGTCCTTCATCTTCTCCTTTGGGCTCGAGAACTCGCATCGAGTGGCAATCTCCCGGAGGTTCATGACAAAGTCCTTAATAGTCTCGCCCGCTCATTGCCGCCGATGGTAGAATTCATTCCAGGCTACCATGGGGGCGTTGGTTGGGGAGTAGTGGTCGCCCAAACTGTTCTGGAGAGTTGTCCAGGAGACGGCTTCCATGTTAGCGGGGGCTACAAGCATCTTGGCCATCTTGTAGACTTGAGGCCCGCAGCTGGACAGGAACAGGGCTCTTTTCCTGCTGTCTGGGAGATCATTGAAGTTGTTTGCGGAATCGCCCCATGTATGAGCTCTAGTCCTCCGTTGCCAGGTCAAAGAACGACGGTGGGGCGGAGGTGTTGGGTGTTCCCATCCTGATTCTTGGCCGGTGCGGTTGTTGCTTCAAAATGGCCAAGGGTGCCATGAGGTGCCCTTGTTCTGCCATCTTCTACTGGGATCCCACCTTCGTTGCCAGTGTTAGATTGCGCGAGTAAGGAAGACATGAATCGCAGGAACAGTCAGCACCCTTTAATGGCTCTAGGTGGAGGCAATATCCGGACTGCTGGCAGGCTGCAGGGAAGCAACTTTTAAGAGATTCCCTGGTCACCTGCCAGCCACTGACGGTGCTTTTATTTTTCCTGCCGCTCGTTTACCCAGTGGCGGTGCATGCAAATGAGGTCCTGAGGACACAACATAATGGAGAGGAAAACTACCTAAATCTGTACTGAAGAATGAAGCTCATTTCTCTGGAATGAAAGTGAGGGATTGGGATCCAAAAGTCTCCAGAGAAAGCAAAGTAGTAACATTAAATTGTTCTTAAACATATAATTAAAAGGTGAAAGTCTGGAAGAAGCAAGTCTTATCTAAGTAATATTAAATCAGATGATCCTGAACAGGGTTTAGAAAGATAGAATGCTGCATCAGAATCTTATGCTATATTTTCTGGGAGCTTAATTGTTTCTAGCAATTATCTCTAATAGCTAATAATTGTGTGAAGTTATACAGCAGTAAGCCTCAGGTCCTGCCCATTGTGGATCTGTTTGTCTCCACATAACATTTTATAGAAGACTGATATTGAAGATCCTGTTTGTGATTTCTTGTGCTCATCGACTTGAATATTTGACTACTTAAAAAGTAGTCACATTTTTAAAAGTTCCTTTTTAAAATGGTTAAACTATATTTCATGCTTTGGCTTGCAATTCATGTAAATGGGAGTGCTATTTTTTTTCTGGGCATGTACCTTAAAGCTATAAAGACTAGGTGATACTACAGAATTTATTTTTTGTTATTATTATAACCCTCATTATTTTAGGCCCAAGTAAGTGTACATCATTAACATCAATAAACGCTGGGGATGGATCCCCGTATGTCCCACATTTTGGGGTCATGAAGAAGTTGTCATGTAAAGCCATACCTAAGCAGATCGGTGGTGGCAGCTGGAATTACTACAAAGCCCCTGTACTATGGCAAAAAGGTGAACCAGGATCTGTAAAACTCAGGGGACTGGAAGAAGATTGGAGACTATTTGTTGCATTGTGGACCCATGCTTTTGTTGCTTCATGAATAGAATTTTTTTTTAAATGACCCCGTTATCCCTTGCATTGGAATGGAGTCGGGGCAACTGAATGGAGCTGAGTGTTTACTGACCGGATGCCCTTCCTGTCACCAATGTGGAGTTTGCAGCAGATATTTTCTCATTGTGCCCAGAGAAATATCTGCTGTTACCTAGAACAGAACCCACAGCCTCCTGATTGTGAGGCGAGAGCTCCACCTCTAGGCCACTGCACCACTCTGCTTCATGAATAGAATGCTGTGAAATAATTTCATAGATGAAGTCTTAACATCGCCATGCTTGTGTTAAGAGGGCTCATTATTCTGTCTTAAACTTTAACATCCATGTTAGAATAGCTGGCTATGATGGCACATCAGAACTCTGGCATTTTAGTCATTATGCTTCAATGCTCAAAAATAATGGGTTTCATTTTGCTTTTCTACTGATTTTTTTTCTATAGAAATGGTGCATTTTAAAGATAATTTCCCTTGCTTTACAAGCATGGAAGCCATTGTTCAGTGCAAATGACAGCCAAGGCTTTTATTAATTCTTTGTATATTGGATTGCAGCAAATTTATCTATGCTTAAATTATGCCATATAAACATCAATTTTAACAACTTTGAACAAGAATAAATGAAGCTAGAATGTGACTCTTATTTTTGCAAACTCTTCCCCTTCTATTTAATGTATTTCATTATTTAAAATGCTGTTTTCCAGTCATTATTGATCCATTTGATTTCTGGTTTCCTTGTTTAATTCATCTTTAAAACAATTCTCATTCAGTTGCCCACATCACATTGAGCACTTGAGTCATTTTATTCAGCAGAATGAGGAATTGTCATCTTTCCTAATCAAAGCTCCATCATTATCATCAAGAACTACTGAATGAAAAAGGCTGGAGAATACTTGTATGTTAAAATGGTACTTGCCCAGCATTTCATGTTCATGGATACTTACACATTAAGCTCTTAACATGTTGTTCCTTAAATTAATTCAGTACTGAATTTACTCACCTGTTATAATTTACTTTTCAAATTCACTCAGGATATCTCAAATTGCAGAATGCATCAAAATATGGGGCCTATAATTCCCATGGAATTGAAATTTAGTGAAGTTTATAAAATATTTTATGACATAAACATTATCATAGTTTATGACAAAATGTCACAAAACATTTTCTTTGTCCATAAGACAAAGTGCCTAATTGCAGACAGTTGCTGTTCGGTAGCAACATTTCCAAAGAGTTCAGCCCATGAATAATAATTAAAAAAATTATATCAGGCTTTGGAACTGGAGATTAGAAGATACATTTTGAAAACTAAGATGTTTTATGGTTCTAATGAGTTTCACCTAATTTTATTTCACTATTTCTAGTGGAAGAATTTTGCCATTAGAAATATACACTTGGTCCTGATAATATGGACAAAAAAAGGTTTTATCCACTAACATGCCATTCCATATCAATCTAATGATTAACTCTTGTAAACACATTACACAGCACAGAATTCTGATGTGTGCAGTAATAACAAATAATCCTGGAAGATGAAGATCGTCTGCAACAAATCTCTGAATAAGCAGTGAAGAACTTTCCATATATAAATTAAAAAGCAAATGTTTGCTGCCGAGCATTCATTAGAACTCGTTCTATGATTTGTCAGATTCTTGGCTTTACCTCCTGACACAAGTACTGTATTCTTTTTTGGTGTACTTTCTGATGCACAGCATCTCTGGATTAGGATTTGTGTGTGTGTATTTATATTCATGTGTATATATATGTATGTATATGTGTATATATATATGTGTGTGTGTGTGTGTGTGTAGAATTGTTTTCCTCTGTCATAAATTAAAAGAACAATAGCTTAGTCTTTTGAACAATTATTTTTTTTAGCCGAAATGAATTCCACAGTCAGTTGACCTCATGAGTAGTCTTTTGGCTGATACAGAGAAAACCGTGGGTTGTACATGCCATCTAATGTAAACATGTTTGACATAGGGATTTCTAGTCTGCTGTACAACTTTCTTGATTGCCATCCTAGAACTTTGGGCTACAGCAATGAGGATAGATTAGCAGTTAATCAAAAGAAGGATGACAAACAGGGTAAGCAGTCAATGGCAGCAGCTATTTCAGTGATATGGAATGGAGGTCCCATACTGGCTCAAAGAGACGTATTTATTACACCAACACTTGTACTCTGTGCTGAAGCTGATAAGCTACAATAACACAGCATTTTTCAAGACTAAATTACTAATGAAGCAAATTTAGTCTATTAGGTGTTTTGTTTACTTTCTCATGCTTTTGACACATACTGCTGAAACTTTTAAGTTTGGCTACATGAAATGATACCACTGAATCTTCTTCAGCAGGGGCTATAGAGCAAGAACCGACCAAAATGCAACACATAACTAACTTTCCAGCAACAAAATTAGGGCTTGTTCAGTTAGCTGTCTTTGTGATTTAATCTTTCTCATACTTACTGATATATTCCAGTGTTAATGTTTACCTAATCAGTACTTGTCTCTGCCAACCTATTGTTCATAATTCCCAAAGCACCTATTCCACCTGCAAATCCATTTTGCACAGGTGGTCTGCGAAGAGGAATTTCAGCCAATTGTTTTTGTATGGCACCAAGTGATACTTTGTTAGCAGCTAAGAGATCTTTCATGGACATTTCAGCAGATAATCTGGGTCCTTCTGACTCGCTGTCAATGACACCCTCTGACTCACTTGATATGTCACGATGTCTCCACATAGACCGTGGTATTACAATATTTTTCCGTGTCTTCAAGAGTTTTCTTCGGCACTTACGACATGTGCTGCCCATTTTCTTTAATATCCAGTTTAACAACTGTTTGATAACAATAGAGATCACATTAAATAAGGAATAGACAAAACATATCCCTGTGAGTATAACAACACTGTTGCCAAACCGATAAAGGTGTTGATTTTTGTAGTTTGGATTCCAACCACTCACCATGTCACCAAAACCAACAGTACTGAAGGTCACAAAGCAATAATAAAGGGAATCAGAGTAACTCCATCCTTCTGTTGCCGAAAACATAACAGAGGCACTACAGGAAACAATGACTGATACCAAACACAAGATAAGCATGACATGATACACAGAGGGCTTCCATCCAGCTAAGGTGTCTACTTCATCAATCGCAGCCTGCTGGACATTTCTAGCAAGTTTTCGTTTTAGCTTCCTCTGATGGTAAGTCTTCATAACATATCCTATGACTGTGATCAGACGCTCCAGGAATAAGTTGAAGAACAAGATGGTTGCTGCACAGCCAAAAAGGCCATAAAGTATCAGAAAAAGTTTGCCTGTTCTGGTAGTTGGTGTAGCTCTGCCAAATCCTGGAAGATGAAAATAGAAAAATGTTATGTAAACAAGATTTCTGAGCAATAAGATATTGCACATAAGAAGTCAATGTATTATTAGAGTTGTCATATCAGTGGCAATATTAGAATAGTTATAATATGCATTTATTTAAAATTTCATAGTGCTTCACAATATTATATTTATTCCTTATAAGCTTCTGATCACTATTAATATACCATTGTGTACAAGCTTGAGAGAGTGATGGCACTGTCATGGCTCAAATAAAATTGAAGTACGATCCAGTCAGATTAGGTGTCCGCAGCATTCAGAAGTGAAGACTAGGGAGAGGAAAATCAGAAAGAAATGTGTAGGAAACATCTATGGCATTTAACATCAGCTCCACAGCCAGGAAGTGAGATTTAGAGCTGCCAAAGTCTAAGTGACAGCAAATAGATTAGAGGGACTCCAATAAAAAAAAATTTGGATCACATTTTTTGTCCTTTCAAAGCGTGGGCTATGTTAAAATCCTGAGAGAGCACTGGGTTGATTTAAAGATTAACACAGAGATTACAAATTAGAGCATGTGTTTTAAAGGACTACATACATCCTTCACTTTCACTGTTTATTTTATTTTTGATCCCATTTTTCTACCATGAACTCAAGGTATGATATACAATATTGCCTCCTCTAATTTTACCCCACAATAATAACTTTGTGTAATAAATTGGGTTAAGAGAGAGGGCTGACTGGGCCAAAGTTACTCAGATAACTTCAAAAGCTGAGAATGGACTGAAATGTTCTCAGTCCTAATCTACTACACTGCATTAATTCCACTTAAATGATTTTAAGTGATGTATGTATTGGAGAGTGGCGGAGGCCTACCCACACTTTGATAGTATGTATAGAAAAACTATAGTTTCTAGTGGAGTTATTACTATCCTCACTATGAGTCCTGAGAGTGATAATTCTATGGAAATATTTTATGGACTTTTTGCTAAAATGGAAAAATGTGAAATGGTGATTTTTGTATATTCTAATTTGAAAAGTTTGACTAAAGGAGAGAAGGAATCTGTAATCTACTCTTAATTAGGGAGGAGAAATAGTTTGTATACTGCAAAGAAGACTGGAAGCTACTTCTACTTTTTTTCTCTAATTGTATTGCTTTTTGTACTTTTTCTTTTATTTATTTTCTTTTTAACCCATTTTTCGGAGTATAAGATGCACTTTCCCCCCCTAAAAGAGGCTGAAAATTTAGGTGTGTTTTATACTCCGAATGTAGCCCCGCCTGCCCGCTGGCCCACCCCCTTTGGCCTCTGCATAACCTCTTCCTACCTGCAGAGATTGCCACCAACAATGGCTTGTGTTTTTGGGCTTCGCATGTCGTGTTTTTAGCCTCCAAGTTTGAGAGCCCTTCAAGGCTGCGGCAATCGCCAAAGCACATCGCTGCTGATCGTTGCCCAAAAACACAATGCTTTTGGAGGCTTAAAATGTAACACGCAGTGCCCAAAATGACTACCCGGAACAGCTGCTGCCTTATCTTATGCCTTCCGAGCTTCACTGGAGCTCCCTCCAACAATCAGCTGTGCTTTTGAAGCTTTTTTCAGCCCTAACGAGGCGCTAGCAATCTTCCGCGCTTCGCCTGCTTTTCTCATTGTGATTCCCTCTGACGATCAGCACGCTCAAAACCAGCGAACTAATTTGCTGAAGCTGACCAGGCTAAGGATGCTAGCCAGGTGAATACCTGGTAGGCAGAAATTAGTAAGCGGTCTCTCACTTAAGGAGAGTCTTAACAGGACGCAAATAGATGCGGCTTGTTTCCTGCACGAAGGAGAGAGGCTCCAGCCATCGCCTTGCCATATCCCACCCCCTGGCAGCTCTTCTGCCAAGCGTGGAGGTGTGAGCTCCAGCCCGAAGAGGCAAGAAGAGAAGGCTGCCTTACTGTGCTGCTTCGCTCCTGCACTAAGGCTCTGGCGACCCTCCTCCTCCTGCCCCGCCTTCTTTTTCCATGCGGGAAGGGACGGGACATGGCAAGGCGATGTCTGGAGCCTTAGTGCAGGAGATAAGCGCCCCTGTACATGCCTTTGCGGCACATTTGCGCATAGGACAGACTTCACTTCCTGCCAATTTGGGCTGGAGCTCACCCCCTTCACACTTGGCCCAAGAGCTGCCGGGGGGATGACATGGCAAAGCAATAGCCAGAGCCTTTTTGCAGGAGAGAAGCCATGTTCTTTTGCATCCTGTTAAGACCCTCTTTAAGTGAGCAGCCACCCGCCCTGTGTGCCTTTGCTATGCCGTAGCGCTCGCTTGAGGTTATTCCTGTGTATGTGCATCCTCCCGGCCCCGCAAAAGCTAGCCAGGGGGTTGCGAGAGGGGGAGGAGGGTCGCCTGAAGGGAAGCCTCCACCACAGTTGGCAATAGTTTCTCAGCAGAGAGAGAAAGAGAAGGGGAGACTGAAGAGGGGAGAGTGGGAAATAGAAAGGGAGAAAAAGAGAGATGGGGTAGAGGAAGAGAGAAAGAGATGAGAGAGGGGGTGGAAGGGAGGTTGAGAGGGAGAAAGAGAGATGGGGAGAGAGAGAGAGAGAGAGATACCTGTTTCCCATAGAAAAGAAAATATGGAGAGCCACAAAACCTGAGTACACGTGGTTGGAAGGTCATGTGACTTGGTGGGAGTGAGTGACATAGAGTTGACTTGTGGCTCCCGAGGTTTTATTTTCTGTGGGAAACCGGTGCAGAGAGCCCAGATAGAGTCCAGCTGGGGATTATAATAAATCAGCACTCAACCAGAGAGTAAACAGAAATAAGGAAAAAAAACATCTCAGAAATGTAAAAAAGTTAAGTTAAAACGCAGGCAGGCTTAAGAAAATGAACTACTGAGAGGAAAGATGAATGACCAGTGACTTTCTGACTACTACCACAGAAAACTGCAATCTTCCAAAATTGTCACATTCTTACATGCTCCCATTCAAATCCAGGGAGCAGCATTGCCAAAGAACCAGCTTTCGCAGCAAAATTAGCAGATCATTGGTAGGAAAATAATTCCCTACTATTCAGCAGCCATCTTGGGGGAGGATGGACCTCTCATTCCTATTCAACATCAACTGGGAATGGCTGCAGAAAAAGAAGTGAACTAGAAAAACAGTGTCCCCCAGTTCCAACCCCCAAACCTGCTCCAGAAGGATATCATGGTTAATGATTCTAAGGGCTTCTGAGAGATCAAGCAGAGTGAGGATTGACCATTACCCTCATTCCACTCTTGCCAGAGGTCATAAAAATGCTGCTTCCATCCATAATCAGACTTGAATCCCAACTGAAAAGGGTTAGATAATTTGTTTTATCCAGGATGCTCTAAAGGTGCCCAACAACCTTTCCGAAAAAGGAAAAATTGAAGACAGGACGACAATTATTCAATAGGGTGGAATCCAGCAATGGCCTCTTCAGAAGAGCAGTCCAGAGCCTTCTTAAAAGGTTAGTGCACCAGCTCCTCCTGCAAAGAAGCATTAATCACATATCACCTCCTGAGAGGTTTTCACAAGCCAGGGAGGACAGGGATCTAAAGCACAAGTGGTTGCATTCACGCACCCTAGGATTCTATTCACTTCCTCAAGAGCAACAGAATCACACTGTTCCCAGATAACTGGGCAAGCACCTGCCCCAGACCTTTCCACCGGATCAGTAGCCACACGGACATCTAACTGGGAATGAGTTGAGTGATTTTATCTTCCAGAAAATCAGCAAATGCTTCAGTGTGCTACTGCAGGTAGATGTCTGTATCCTCCTTCCCCAGAAGGAAGCAGGTCACTTTACAGAGAGTCATTGTGCAATTATCTGTAGATGCAATTAGTGCAGAGAAGCAGTTAGGTTTTGTCACCTGACCATGAGCATTAATAGCAGCTCTTACCTGTGTTCAGTTGAATTTGTTCTTTGTCTTTTGTCATGGCACTCTATACATCTCTTAATCTATATTATCCCTCTCAATTCCTTAATTTCTCCATATATCATAGGAAGTGGTGAGGTCCATGGGTCAGGAGAGGTTTGTGATCTTTTGGGTGTGATCTTTTCCAGAACCCCTATCACCACCTTATTCCATGTGGCAACTAGAAATTTGGCAGATGTACACAGATCTTTATAACCCCCAGTTCTTTCTGAAAACTAACCAGGTCCATCAGTCATAGGTCTGGGGGTGTATTAATCTAATAGGTCCTGCTTCCCTGTGAAGGGATGTAGCATAGGCCCAAAGCATGACTTAACCATGACAAAGGAACTAAGGTTAGGTCTACAAATTCCAGATCATATGGGCACTGATTCAGCAAGAACACCAAATCAGATGTGTGACCACTACCACTAGTCAAGACCTGAATGACCTGGGACAGGCCATGTAAGTCATGGTTTCCATGAATTCCTGAGTTGTCTCCAATCCTGCCCCCAGGAATAATAGACAGAAACCCCACAAAACTGTTAAGTGTGGGGAACAACATCTCCAGGGAAGCCGGTAGAGTAGCAGCAATCCCATCTGGGGTCCCTCAAGCTCAACATAAGAAAAAGGATCTCACAATTAGGCACTTGGGGAACTATGTCTCTAAAGGCTGCCAGAAATACTCTGATGTCAACAGCCATATCTCCTCCCCAGCCCTGTAGTCTAGGTTGGTGCCACACTCAATGACTATCTGGGCACATTTCTGAGAGGAACTTCATCCTCTGTGCCTAGTGAAATCTTGGTGATACAACCCAGATCAGCCTTTTTCCACAACAATCAAGCCAGCAATAAGGCAGACTTTATTACAGGTTGATCTAGTATTTAAAAGCAGCAGTCTAAAACCTGGGCCTCCACAGATCTAAATACCAAGGGAATGTTCCTTGTGAATGGCCTGCCCCTTGTCTCCTGCCAAATTTTCTATTATCTGACACTAACAAAATAGTTGCTCACCCTACCTGTAATTCCACCTCCCCCATTCACAAAAAGCGAACCCTCTCTAACCAACAATCCCATTATTTACATTAAATTATTTAATTGAATTATTTAAATAAGAGGAACCCAACAGGTATTATAGTAATTGCTCTTAGCCTTTAAGCTACCTCACCTCAACATCACATTTTCTCACCTCAATATCAGATAAATCACATCAAGCACCTCCTCAGCTCTCTGCACACTCACACTGCAACCACTCAACTTGCCAATGCTTCCTTGCCTGATCATTCTCCCTAGCACAGAATCACTCTTTATCCCTTCTCACTTAAGCGAGGATAACCATACTCTTACCAAACACCAGCACCACCATCCTGGAGTTTCCTGTGCAATTTCCCAGGGTCAGATCATAAGTCAGTACAAAGATTAACTTAGGAACACAGTGGCAGTCCAAAAACATGCCACACTACATGTTAATATAGAAACAAATTGGTAGCCTAGGCTGATGCTTTTAAATGTTATCTGTGTGAATATCAATCTGTACTTGCTTATATAGGTAGGCTGCCTTTTTCTGCATTAGCTGAAATTCTTAGTTTATTTTGAAAGGCAGCTCCAACCTGTGCACTGTATACTTCTAAATGAGTTTTAATATACAGCATTACTTGCAAATTTTTTTTAAAATAAATTTGCTTTGGTTACTAAAATGCATGCAATGGAAAGGAAGGAAGGAAGGAAGGAAGGACTAGTAGTCCTACTGCTAAAGTTCAGTGATAACTCTCAAGAATATTGATGATCCATGTGATATCAGTTTAGTAAAAAACACAATATGAGTGGCTGAGTTACTATCTCTTATGAGATCAGATTCTATTGAGTTTTTTATCCCTGTGGTTTTCTGAGCTTGAAAGATGCATTTATCTGCTTGTTGCCTATAGCAACATCTTTGTGAGCATGCCTCCAATAATGCCAAAGTGATGGTTTACCAGTTAACCCAAAGGTGCTTTTTCAAAAGGCAACTGGACTTTTGTTGTTTTTCCTTGAAGACCTTTTGCTTCTCCTCCAAGTCAGCAACCAATGGGTCCATCACACTATGCACAATAAATGTACCAATTTGGTATCTCTCATCTTCAGAGTGGCTGCAAACTCCTTCCCCATTTTCAGAGTAACTAACCTGCATGTCAAAATTCTGAAAGTGCATATAATATATCAATAAAATTTGGTTGACTCTCCAATAGATGCAATACCAATGAGAAAAATCCTCACAGCATTGTTTTTATTATTATTTATTTAGTTTTATTTATTAGTTTTATTATTTTATAACCTTATTCATTGTAACCATCAAGCTGACTTTGTTAGTCACCAAGCAACAGTGGAGCTGTGCCAACAAGAAAAATCCAGGCCAAGGAGTCGATGTGCTTTAACAAAAGCTGTACACTAGAAATTATCATCTGAATTACATTAAAAAAAACTAACTGTCTGATACAAGCTCCATAATTACTAACTGATTAATGATAAATATTTTTTGATATTTTCTTCCAGAAAAAATATGAAGGAACAGCTTGTTCAATTCTACAGAGTAGTATATTTTTTTTCTAAAATTCTCTGAAGAAAGCAGTTCTACAATTTTTCTAATCTTATTCATTAAATTAAAAGATGAAATTTACATTATTACAAGGAAAATAGAACTAATGGATTACTGCAATTGGCAATTAGGTGTGAGGTTAGTGCTATCTTCTATGTTAGAACTCTGCTCAGTTAGGTTTCAGTTCATGTAGATTTTGTTTTACCATCACTACATTTTTCTCCATATCACAGAGCTGAAAACAGTCAGGAAGCAGAAGAGAGTGCGCTGGTACATACAGTATATGGAGAGTGGAGTTAGAGTTAATGCTAATTTACTTCAGTTAAAGCTTTTTTAATCTAAGGGTCATAATTTAAGAATTTAAGACCTCTGTAAAAAAATTCAGAACTAACATGGGTTTGGTGACAGATAATTAAAAAGATTGAGATCATTATATTCTTTTATTGTTATCAGTTCTAAAGCATCAAACAATTCTGTTCATTGTATGTTCCATATACTAAAAGACAACCTCTCACAGATGCCTAGCAGGTAACTGTCTTAGAATGAGAGCTCAGAGGTCAGCAACCTGCGGCTCTGGAGCCACATGTGGCTCTTTCATCCCTCTGCTGCGGCTCCCTGTCACTGGTCACCACCACAATTTTGAGAGGAGCTTTCAGTTTTTTTGGTGGGGGGGGGAGGGGAGGAAGCAGGTCTTATCAGGAGGAGACTCTATGGCAAGGAGTGGGTTTTCTGGTCAGCTCCACAACTGATAGGGCTTTCGGTTAAGACTGGTAGAGGAAAAAGGATGCCGCGCTAGGAGGAGACTCTATAGTGGGGGAAACTGGACTTCCGGTTGGCTCCAGAATTGAACGGGGGGCTTCCAGTTAGGACATTTATGGCTCTTTGAGTGCTAAAGGTTGCCAACCCCTGGCTTAGATAATTCTTTCCCCCCCAAACCAGATTTCTCCAAATAGATGGAATTAAAGCTGGTTATGCTATCAGAGAATGATGGAGCTAACACTTCTGGAGTACACCAAATGAGGAATGCCTATTCTGGGCAAGGATATACAGGTAGTCCTTGCTTAACAAACTTAATTGGGAATGGCAACTCTGCTAGGAAGCAAAGTGGTAACTAAGTGGCAAATCACATGACTGTAACTGTGCTTTCAGCTAGAAAGAAAGATGACTACTCAGTTTCACACCTGTGGCTTTTGTTTGCCTCTGAACCATTCCCCTATCCTTTGAAATGCTGGAGTGCTACTTACTGTTTTGTACATACAGAAAGCAACATGATTACACTTGCAGCCCAGGACTGGGAGCCACTGCTATACTAAGCAAAGAGCTTATAGGACTTTCTTAAAATCTCTTTCTTTTCAGTCTTTCCAATCACTCCACTCTGTGAGGGACGATGGGGAGAGAAAAAGCAAGCAAATTCTGTAGACAATCTCTCTTTTGCTTCACCCTTTCCTATTGCCAACACAATCACAATGTGATGTGTAGAAAAGCAATCAGCTCTCTTGAAATCTCCTTCACTCCAATCTACCCCCTGCAGAGTGGAGAATATATGGGAGTCCACATTTCTGTATTAGTTGGTTTCTGGGTGATCTTCAAAGCCAGTCTCAGTTTATTATAATAATTATACAATCTTATCTATTTTTCTGATTGGGGGGATATACTTGGCAACAAAGCACCATGTTGCAGCCTTCAACTATTTTTATTTTGTAAAAATACTCTGGGGCCTAAGTAGATTCTAAAAGCATTTTTGAAAATAAAACATGATGTTAGCAATTGTTCTGTTTGTGCATATCAATTTCCAATTTAGCAGTAACAATAGCACTTAGACTTACATACCACCCCATAGGGCAGCACTTTCTGGGCAGTGTAAACATCCGCATATTGCCCCCAACATCTGGGTCCTCATTTTACTGTCCTCAGAAGAATGGAAGGCTGAGTCAACCTTGAGCCTGTCAGGACTGAACTCCAAGCTGTGGGCAGAGTTTTCCTGCAATACTGCATTCTAACCATTGCACCATCAGGACTCTTTTAATTGTTAATTTAATTGTTTTAATCTTACAATTAATATTTATCATTAAATATGAGATGCAAATGCAATTAAAATGTAACAGTATAGTATCATTTGTGTACTTACACATGAATTACATTCGTTATATTTCATTTCAGTTTAGCCTCCAAGGAAAATCTTACAATGATTTCCCTTCCTTTTCACTGACAACATTGTAAATACCGTATTTTTCGGACTATAAGATGCTCCCGACTATAAGACACACCTAGCTTTTGGGGAGGAAAACAAGAGAAAAAAAATCTACCTCTGCCTCCCAGCAATTTGCCTTCTTGCTGCAAGCAGCCTGGTCAGCTTCATTCAGCACAGCCTGATTTAGCACGAGCAGCTGATTGGCAGTTGGATCTGCCTCCCAGAATACCGCTTATCAGCTGTTTTGGCAGGGCTTCAGCAACATTCGCTCTATAAGACACACAGACATTTCCACCCACTTTTTTGGGGGGGCAGGGGCGGGAGTGAGTCTTATACACCAAAAAATACAATTCATTTACTTATAGTACTTCTATTGCAAGAACAAAAAAAAGTTGTCTAAAGTTATCTCATAAAGAATGTGGATTCTCACCGGGTACACCTTATACTGGAAGAATCCATTTTGAGTAAGTGGTTTTGAAGTTAATAAAAGGTGGATAATCAACACTTTAAATTATGTTAGATACCAAGAGAGAGCTAATATAACTCCTGGGATATGTAATATGGTTATATTAAATAGTTTGGCACAGCTGTATTCTGTACTAGCTGTTTCTGGATGATCTTCAAGTATATTACAATGTAAAATTCATTACATTAGTTCAACCAGCAGGTGACAAAGGCATCAATGACTGATACCACCATTTTTTAATTCCAGGAACAACCAGAAAATGGTACACCACTAAAGCTCAATAAAAGCCCTCCTGGTCACAGCTTCCATAGACATTTCATAAATTTAAAGACCAGAGAAACCCCAAGTTGTGCAGTAATTTTATCTGGGGAAACAATCCTATCACGAACTAAAGCTAATACAATATTATCCTAAACTTAGCCTCTAAAGGGGCGTTGGTTCTACCTGATACGCTCTTTCTCAGATGGGTGGATATAGCCTCCAGGCATGGGTTGCTCAGTCTGTCATCCAATGAGAACCGAGTCTGCAGATAGTTTAAACACGCCTCCTTTACCCGTCCTTCCCGCTTTTTTTACGAAGGACAACCGCAGACTGACGTGCCCCGAGATGAATCAGTAGGAGCCCGGAATCAGATTCCAGAAAGGGAAGGAGGATCCTCAGGAAGTAGAGAAGAACTGCAAAATAGAAGGGGAACATAGGGTGGACAAGGGGAACCCCCCGTACAGTCCCCAGGGGACACCACCCCAATGACCAATATCCCGGACCTCTGCAGGGTGGGGCTGGAGGCTATATCCACCCATCTGAGAAGGAGCGTATCAGGTAGGACCAACGCACTTTCTCCATTAGGGTGGATATAGCCTCCAGGCATGGGACGTACCAAAGATGGACGCACTATAGGGAGGGAGCAGAGATGTCCGGAGCTGATGAGGCTGAAACGACCCCCTGTAGGACCCTTCTGCCGAAAGATGAATCACCCAAAGCATAGGAATCAACCTTATAGTGGCAGATAAAGGGGGAAACCGATGACCAAGTGGCAGCCCTGCAAACCTTGTCCAGGGAGGCCCAGGTGGACCAGGCCGCCGTGGTAGATGTGCTTCTTGTGGAATGGGCCGTGACACCCCTGGGAACCAGAAGGGCTTGGCTCTGATATGCCAGGGAGATGCATGCCCTAATCCAACGCCCCAGAGTGGAAGAGGAAACCTTGTTGCCTAGGGAAGAAGGTTGGAAGGAGACGAACAGAGCCTCGGACTTTCTACACGAGGCCGTCCATTTAAGATAGATGCGGAGGGCCCTACGAAGGTCAAGGGAGTGCCATTTCTGTTCCAGTCTGTGGGCTGGGTTAGGACAGAAATCAGGGAGAACTACCTCCTGAGCCCGGTGGAAAGGTGAGTTGACCTTGGGGACAAAGGTGGGATCTAGATGGAGAACCACCCTATCAGGGTGAAAGGTACAGAGGTCGGGTCTGGAGGACAAAGCAGCCAGCTCGGAAATCCTCCGAGCCGAGGTGATGGCTACTAGGAAAGCTACCTTATATGACAGGAGCCGTAGACTGACCTGCCTGAGGGGTTCGAAGGGGGAAGCCGTGAGGGAGTTTAGTACTTTAGGCAGGTCCCAAGAGGGGAACCTATGGACAATGGAGGGCCGAAGATTGGAGGCACCTCGGAGGAATTGCTTGACAGGAGGGAGCTGAGCTAGGGAAAGCTGCTCCCCACAGGTGAGTATGGAAGAGAGGGCAGCTACCTGTCTCCTAAGGATGTTGGGAGAAAGGCCCTTGGCTAAACCTTCCTGCAGGAACAACAATACCTGAGGAGTGGAAACCTCCCTGGGGCCCAGACCCCTCCCGGAGCACCACATGCAAAAAGTCTTCCATGTGACTTGATAGATTCATTTGTTGGAATCCCTGCAGGAGGTTAACATGGTCTCAATGACATCCGGAGGGTACTGCTTGTCCGTTAGGATTGCCCCGCTCAACTGCCAGGTGGTCAAGTGAAGCCACTGGGGGTCCGGGTGGAGTAGGGACCCTTGGCTGAGAGAGAGTCTGTCCAGCGGGAGGCGCCAGGGGCGCGAGATGGAGAGGCCTATTAGGTCGGCAAACCAGGACCTCCTGGGCCAATGGGGGGCAATGAGAAAGAGTTCCACTAGTTCCTCTAGCAGCTTCCGTATGACCTTGGGAATTAGAGGGAGGGGAGGAAAGGCGTAAAGTAGGCTTGGAGGCCATGGAGAGATCAGGGCATCGACTCCCTCCGCTCCCGGCGATGGGAACCATGTGAAGAACCGGGGGAGCTGACAGTTCCGGTGCAATGCAAATAGGTCCACTGCTGGAAGGCCAAAGAGCTCGGTGAGTTCCAGGAAGAGGTCCGGGTGAAGTTGCCATTCCCCATGGTCGACCTGCATCCGACTCAGCCAGTCCGCTTGTACATTTGACCGGCCGGAGATGTGGCTGGCCCGGATGGAGAGGAGGTGACGCTCTGCCCAGAGGCCCAGTTGTTGGGCCTCCTCCAGAAGTGGATGAGAATGGGTGCCTCCCAGGCGGTTGACATGGGCCATGGCGGTTGTGTTGTCCGTCTGGATAAGTACATGTTTGCCAGTGACCCATGTCTGAAAGGCCAGGACGGCCAAATGGATAGCCCTCAACTCCAACCAGTTTATGTTGTGCCTCAGGTCTGCTGAGGACCAGCGTCCCTGAGCCATGTCGGGTTGGAGGAGGGCACCCTAGCTGTGGAGGCTGGCGTCGGTGGTGACTATAAACCTGTGGGGCTCCCGGAAGAGCGAGCCCTGCCTGAGAGCTGGAGAAACCCACCAGCGCAGAGAGATGAGGACCTTTGGTGGAAGCTTGACCCTGTGCAGGGAAGTGCCGCATCCCGCCTTCTGATGGGGCCAGCTGTGGAGGCGGGCCCATGGGGTGATGGCGATGCAGGAGATCATCTTTCCTAGGAGCTGGGATAGAGTGAGCAGGGGAAAAGATCGGAGGGCTCCGACCTGGAAGACTAACTCTGTTAGAGACGACTGGCGCTCTGGTGATAGGAAGAAACTGGACTCGATAGAGTCTATCACAGCCCCGAGATGGAGAATACGGGTGGAGTGAGTGAGCTGACTTTTGGCCATGTTGACCGAAAACCCATGGTCCTCTAGAGTCTGGATCGTGGTGGCGAGATCCACCATCGCCCGGTGCACCGAGGGGGACAGGATGAGGATGTCGTTGAGGTAGCAAAGAACCCTCACAGGAAGGGACTAAAGGTGGCCCGCGAGGGCCGACATCAACTTCGTGAACACCCTCGGAGCGGAGGACAGGCCGAATGGGAGCGCCCTGTACTGATAATGGCGATCGAGGTAGCAAAACCGTAGGAATTGCCTGTGGGGTGGGTAAATGGAGACATGGAGGTGTGCCTCCGTGAGGTCCACAGAGGACATGAAGTCACCTCTCCTGACACCTCCCAAGATGGTCTGAAGAGACTGCATCTTGAACCGCCTGTATCGAATTGAGCAGTTTAGGGTCTTCAGGTCGAGAATGGCTCTCCACCCTCCCGAGGCCTTCTGAATCAGAAAGAGATGGGAGTAAAATCCCTGTCCGTGTTGATCCTCCGGAACTGGTTGGATAGCCTGAATCTCCAACAAGTGGCTTATGGCCGATTCCATGAGGATGTGCTTGTTCTTGTCTGCCGAATGAGGGCAGTGGAGAAAGAGCCTCAGGGGGGAGAGGAACTCCAGGGTCAAGCCTGACCTGATGGTGTCCACCACCCACGCGTCTGAAGTCGTGGACTCCCATTGATGGTAAAAGAGGGTCAGATGGCCCCCTATGGGAGGAGACGGCATCCAGTCAACGCTGGCGTTTGAAGGGGCGACCCCTATTGCCCTATGCGGAGCCTCTGGAAGGGAACTTGTTTGTCTGCCTGTACCTATCCTGCCTGTAGGGCTGGTTATAGTACTGGTTATAGGGCTGATTATAGGTCTGGTTGTAGGGCTCTGAGGACATGGACCCCCAAAAACCCTGTCCTGGCGGTGAAAGGGCTGAGACCGGTTGTTAGAGGTAGGTCAGAAGGAGTTCTTCCGAGAGACAGACGGGAGGTATTTACATTTGTCCTTTGTCTCGGCCAAATGGGGGTCCAGAGGAGCCCCGAACAGGAATGAACCCAAGTAAGGGACCGATGCCAGGCGCCATTTACTGCAGGCATCAGCCTGCCACTGTCGGAGCCAAAGAAGGCGTCAGGAGGTGATCGAGGACCCAATTGACCTAGCAGCGAAGTGAGTGGCATGCAGGGTGGCATCTGCCGAGAATTCCAAGGCAGCCGACAGCTTAACTAAGTCCTGGTGGGACCTGACATCCGAGGAGGGAATCCTACTCTGAAGTTCCCGGAGCCACATAATGGCAGCCCTATTGAAATATGAGGCCGATGAAGAGGCCTTGATGGACCAGGCAGCTGCCTGGTGCACCTTGACTAGGGTCTGTTCAGCCCTTCTGTCCTCGACTTGCAGGTCCTCCTCAGGGGGCCCTGTGACTGGAGAGGAGGAAGCTAGTCCCAGAATAGGGGGATCAATGGAAGGGATCTGCAAAATTTAGGAAATCTCAGGACCAATATTAAAAAATCTCTTGTCTAAGGCGGTAGGAGCAGGACCAGAACCAGGGTTGGACCATTGGCATTGAATAACATCCTGTAAAAGCTTAGGACCTGGTATAATTTCAGTTTCCACCGTAGGTTCCGAAAAAAGGGAATCAGAGGTGGAAGAGCTCAAGGCCTGAGGAGGAGGGAGACCAAGGCCTGTTGTGGACTTTGACTTAAAAAGCAGGGATCGAAATAGAGGAGGCTTGAAAAGTCCGTGGAAGGAAAGCTGATCTGGCTTCAGGCCCTCATCCTCAGACATTTCCCATTCGGGGTCAATCTCCTCATCCAAGAGAGAGGCCTATTCAGGAGACTGAGATGGATAGACCCCCAAGCCTGCCTGGTCTAAGTCAATCTGAGATGAGTGGGCTTGAGGAGGTGCAGGCTGCGAGGCCTGAACAGTAGGCCCTGTGGAAGGCCTGCGTTGTAGGCCAGCCAAAATACCCCTTTCAATGGCAGTGGAGATGAGCTGCTCAAAGTTGATAGGTAATTGTGGAGGGGCCTGGTGGACCTGCCTGTAATAAGAAGCCATGGAAGCCAGGCCTGGGCCTGGGGAAATCAGTTGTTGCATGGAAGTCTGGCCTAAAAAAGGATCAGATGAGCCAGGAAAAGGTTGGCAGCCAAATAGAT
>JANHFT010004164.1:91839-103167 GCA_032467955.1 Pseudoxenodon macrops | reverse complement strand
GAACAATTAATCAGTGGAACAACTTGCTTCCAGAAGTTGTGAATGCTCCAACACTGGAAGTTTTTAAGAAGATATTGGATAACCACTTGTCTGAAGTGGTGTCAGGTTTCCTGCCTAGGAAGGGGGTTGGACTAGAAGACCTCCAAGGTTCCTTCCAACTCTGTTATTCTATTCCATCTTTTATCATGGTTGTTACCATTTTTATAACATGCATTGTAGATCAGGGATCCCCAACACCCAGTTCATGACATGCCAGCAATTGGGGCACACAAACAAGCAAAACCTCATCCACCGTATGCAGGCAGCATGTAAAACCATGCTCCCTCCAGTCTGAAGATAAACCTTTCTCCACGGAATTGGTACCTGGTGGGGTGGGGGCACTGTTGTAGATGACTCCTGGTGTTATTTTGTTTTGTGCTACCGGGTCTTTTGGTCTACTTAACATGTACTGGAGGAGTTTAATTGATTTGTATACTATGGCAAAGCCAAATGGGTTGGAATAGTCTGCTGGTTATTGGGTGTTTTTGATGTATGATAGTATTATCCTTTTTAATAGCTTGTGTTGGTTATGCTGTGGTAGATTGAGTGGTAATAAACATTTGATAAAGTTGCATTTGTATCCATTTTGTTAGAAGCTATACAGGCAGTCAGTATTCTTTTTCTCGGGTTCTGGATTATTGCAATGCATTTGTACTCTATAAATAATGTTTTACACAGTTCCTTTTGTACTTTGATAATGGAACATTAAGTGTAGCTTGTAGATTTATCAATAGACACACATAAAGATAAGCCATATTTATACATTGTTCAAAACACACAATAAAAACATTAAGAACAAAACAAAAAGACCGGAAAACATCCTCTCCAGCAACCAATACCCAGATGAGCAGGATTTAATACCAGACAAACAATCAAGCAGAAAACAACATCTTAATCAAGACACTACTAAGAAGAAAAGCACTCCCCAGCAACAACAGCAGGACATGCTACTGCATATGAACAAGGGGCAAACCCACTCACTAACATTGATTATATTATGCAGTCTGGTAATGAAACATCTCCAACCAAACAACCAAGCTCAGAGAGTATCAAGGATAGGATAGAAAAACAAGCAAGTCCAGTTGCCTCTTGAAACACAACTATGACCTGGATGACTGAGAATCTCCATAGACATCAAGGATACGTAACCAAAACTTTAAGGTATACCTTAAATATATACTTAGAGATGACTAAGAGTTAACACTTTCTCTTAAGTGTTTTTTCTGAAAATTCAAATTAGTCTCTTTGTGACATTGACTTGTCTAATTTGAGGAATGCTAAATTGTTATGTCTTTGAATATTCTCATTTTACTTTTAAAAGGTGTGATATTTCCCACCTACTACTTACTCTGGCTGTTTCAATCACTAATTATTGCAATGATTTCAGAAGCTCTTTTATCATACAATGTATCAAATAACCAAGGAAGAACATGTGGGTTTCTTTGGGGGGGGAGGGAGGAACTCTCCTCTCAACTAGTTGATGGAATTAAAAGGCTTCTTCACACTGAAAACAAACAATATTTTTTAAAAACCCTGAGAAATTAATAATAGATTAAAAGCAAACATGGAATGCTAAAATCCATTTAAAATACCTGAGGTAACGTCTATTTTGTAATTCCTAGTCCAAATATTCAGATAGTTGAATACATAAAAGAAAGTTTACAAAACCAGCAAAAGATGCTAATGATGATAAAGGGAGAATTATCTAAATCTTTATTTGTCTCTGTTCATTAAAGTTGTATGAAGAGGTGCCATACATGTGTTTTTTTCCTGTTGATGATAAATCTAAATTGTAAATTGAAAGCAAAAAGAAGTTTTACTGCCTTCGTATGGGGAAAATTCTACCCCACAACTTGCATTATAAAAACGTAGATCAAACAATGTTTAAATCAGATTACTATGTTTTTTTATTATTTAAAGTGTTGATAGATTGTCTAGTATTCAAATGGACTATGTTAAATTACAATAATACAGTTAACAAAAATATAAGACAAGATTAAAAGGATCTGTCATGTTCCTATAATATTATCTGGAATATGGCATTTTAGAAGATCCTTCTTCCAATGTCATATTCTTCATATTTGCTGGGGCAGTAATTCACTGAATTCTTATTTCCAGAGTGTAACAAAGCACCAGGTTGGACTAAGACTAGTTATTATGAGATTGCCTCTTTACAATTATCTGTGCCCATCCAAAGAGATTAGGCAAGGTTGGCATGCTTTAGATGCCATCATTTAAGCTGTGTCATCTGGTGGCACCCAGGAGGTCAGCCTTATCACTCACTGTACATATTATTACACATATTATTCCTCCTTAGATCTAGATGGTCAAATCCTGCCTGCCTTTCATAAGGTTTTGGGCTTTATCCCAAATATTGGGTCAGAAGCAGAGGTGGGTTTCAACAGGTTCTGACCAGTTCTGGAGAACCGGTAGCCGGAATTTTGAGTAGTTCGGAGAACCAGTAAATACCACCTCTGACTGGCCCCACCCCCATTTATTCCCTGCCTCCCAAGTCCCAGCTGATCGAGAGGAAATGGGGATTTTGCAGTAACTTTGCCCTGGAGTGGGGTGGGAATGGAGATTTTTACAGTATTCTTCCCCTGCCACGCCCACCAAGCCATGCCTACAGAACCAGTAGTAAAAAAAATTGGATCCCACTACTTATCAGAAGGTCTTGTGAACCTGTCCTATTTGATTTTTCAATTGCCTCTGAAAAGTATATTTTATGTATTGTTGTTGTTATAATTATTATTTTACTTATTTTAATCACACTCTGCTCTGAGCCTCATGTTGAATTATTTATTATTATTTGAATTCACCAAGTACCGTACATTAAAAAAAATAATGAACAAATAAGGTTGCTTCATTGGCTTTCTTAGAGTTTTCCATCCCAACTCTTTTCCTTTATATTTAATTAACTGTAGAAAGTAAGGATATTTCTGAAAGTAACACTGATAAGGCAACTATGCGATCCAGGATTCTGCTACATATGAACATCTGTGAATATAATATTGCTTCTTCAACCTACATGGGAATCTACCTCTAAGATGTAAAATTAAAACTTTAGGTGTCAAACTATTATGTGACCAGCATTAATGAGCAGGTAAATGAACTGCTTCAAATTTGTCTGGTTTAATGTAATCCTGTTAACATTATCCGCCATGCGAAATAAATTGTCCTTCTTGCAGAAACATCTGTAGGAGGTGTCAAAAACTCAAGATGACATTTTTAATACCCCCTCTCTGATTTCCATGCCTTCCTGATGTTGGGTGTTGTTGTTTTTTTGGCATTACAAAAGTATTGGATAATTTTAATCTGATAGGATTTTTTAAGGTAAATATCTCTCTCTTCCTCATCATATGAATATTTAGCTAAATGTATTTAATGGCATGTATTCTTATTTTAAAGGAAGAGAGAATTGTGAAAACAAGAGCTTAGTCACATATCCCAAAGATGCTTTAACAATATAAATAACTAAGCAAACAAGCATTTGCTTCTTTCAACAAGTATTTCATTCTGTAGGAACTGATTTTACTGATTATTACATATCTGACACATATCGGTAGGAATAAAAATAATTCTATCAGTAAATCATTTACTATATTCCAGTTATCAGTGCAATGTAAAGGAGATTATTTAAAAATTAGATTTACCAGCCAGAAGGTGAAATTGTCTCTGAGTAAATAAATGAACGTTCCTATCTTCCTTCCTTCCCTTTTCCCTTCCTTCCTTCCTTCCTTCCTTCCTTCCTTCTTTCCTCCCTCCCTTCCTTCCTCCCTTCCTTTTACTTTCTTTTCTTTCTTTCATAAAAAATAATTTACAAGTAAAAGATGTGAAGGTTATGCAGCTGTTCAATGTCTTTTAGGAAGATTAGATTCTGTAATGAGAAGATATAACGCTCATTTTATAAAATCTGTTGCTGTCTTGGGAAAAACATCACTGAATAAGATTAGAAAATACTTTTTCTTGAAACCATTACAGTTTCAGGCTGATTACTTGGCATATGCTTAATGATATCTTCATAGCTGGAAAACAATAATTTGTTACAGTTAAAAGAAATAAGTGAGAAACCAAGTGAGAAAGCTCATATTTAATTCTGCATATTTATTGTTAGATTTCAATGGCTTAACCTACTGCTTAAGATAAAGAATTCAGTTTTCAGAAATATGTGTGTACATTTGCCCCAGAAAGGGAACTTAAGTTCAAGGTAGCAACAACATGAAAACTGTGAACAAGGGGTGTATGGTGTGTGTGTGGGTGTGCATGCATATGAGTGTGTGTATCTGTGTATATGTAAGAGTAGTATTTAATGAGAGGCCAGAGCGTGACCAGGATTACAACTCTGCTGGATGATTTTTTATAATCTTTTCCCATGTTTTTCCTGTATTTAACATCTGCAGTACAAAACTATTCAGTTACAAACCCATCCCTGCTAGAATACACACACACACACAGAGGTTCTTTTTTTATGTGTATGAATTCTCACAAGCAAGGGTTGATCAAAGCCTTTATCCACCTAACAGAATATTATTGACAATGACCAATATTATCTTTCCCCTAATATTGATTACTGTAAACAATATCCAAGGTTAACTATAACCATTAATATTTCTTCTTTATTGTTGAATTTTCATGTACTATATGAGGCTTTTCTCTTCCTTTTTTTGTCAAAACATTTAATTCTGCCAATTGTACTAAACAACTAGAAAGTGACATGGCTAACTAACATTCCTGATTTATAAAAATCTTCTTATATTATTTTTTCTAAATAATGGGCTGATAAAGGTACTGCAAGACATAATCTTTCCTATAACAAACATCTGCTGTAAAGAGTTCTTCATTAGCTATATACATAATATATTTGAATAGGCGTTCTAGCTGTCATTGCACCTCATTACACCCAGTCATTGTCATTGACTGTCTGAATTAGCAAGATTCATTCATTCATTCATTCATTCATTCATTCATTCATTCATTCATTCATTCATTCATTCATTCTTGTTATATACTTATTTATCCATTTATTTATGAAATTGTGATGATGTTGTGATGGAATACTCAGTTATTGAAGAAAGACCAAGATTTATAGTTTATTCCCATATAAAAGGCGATAAAGTTGTCAATTTGACTGTTATAAAGACCTTTCATAGAACTAGAATAAAGAAGAAGAAGATAGTGCTCTGGGGATATTAACAACAGGATGGCTAAATTGTCAGAGAGGTTGCAATGTAATGGAAAAAGAAGGCAAACTTAAAGAAAGGGATACTAGAGAAGAAGACTTGAGAAAATACAATGAAACAAAAATGAATTATTTAAGTGGTTTAAGAGTTTTTGCAATTCCAAGATAAGAGGAGATAAGAAGTGGAAAAGATCACCCTCACCACCATGGGTCACTTCAGGATGTAAAAAGTTGACGAAAGCATGGAGAATAAGGATATTGTTAGATACAAGCATCTAATCTGACATATGCTTCAAGGTCTTTCAAGTCCCATGATGCCACAGGGTTTTTGTTGCATGCTGACCCATGAAGAAAGTTTTCCTTGAGAGTTACAAAATGGGCAGTTTCTCACTTGTGAGAGCTCTCACCTTGTCTCATCATTCCCTCCCTGAAATAAAGCACCATGTCAGCCCAGGGGTGGGTTCTAACTTACCTCGGCACCGGTTTGCTGCCTCCCACGCTGCATGGGCGCGTGCATGTGCAGAAGAAAAAAAGCCGGAAAATTCCCCTCCCAAAAAAGGCCAAAAACAAGATGGCGACACATGCGCAGTGCCGGAAACTCGGCTTCTGCGCATGCATAGAAGAAAAAAAAGGCAAAAAATTTTTTTGCCTAAAAAAATAATTTAAAAAAAGATGATGGTGGCCATGGACCAGAACCGGCTCCGTGACGTCACCAGCGGCCTACTACCTACTTGGTAGAACCGGTCCAAACCGGTAGGAACCCACCTCTGTGTCAACCCCTTGGCAGCAGCCATTTTCTGGCTGATATGAGAAAAACCTTGAGCACACTAATATGTAATGGCCATTTTGGTTTTATGTTAGTTGTTTACTGCCCGCTCACCATGAAATGCAAAGGAAGAACAAGAAAATGGATGGAATGTCAGTCAGCAGTTATTTTAACATCCCTTCACAATCAGTTGTAAGGAAAAGTGAAGACATTTGCCAAATGCAAGAAAATAGTGTCAAAATGCTACTTAAAGTTTGAAGGCAAATGAAGCCTGTAGCCCGGAGGAATTGAACTTAGACTAGTTTATCAATCATGAAACTCTCTTCCACTAACCACCCTCTAGATATGATAGGTTTGTAAACCTACCAAACCAACATAGCCAGGATGAGCAACACTGCAGTATAACTACACCACGTCAATAACAGTTTAATAATGGAACTTGAATGTATTAGATCTTTTAAACAAGTCATGTACATCTTGACCCAATTTGATTTTAGTAGTTTTAAAAAAAACACCTAGGGAAAGCAACAAAAAGAAAAAAAATACCAGCAGTAGCGTCTTTAGTGGCAGTGTAAGTAGCATTTAAGTTTATTAGCCATGCTAGCTAGGATTTGTGGAAGATGGAACCTAGTACCTAGGTGCAAGGCTGGAAAAATTAGCACCACATATGATATTTGAATCAGCCAAAACCAGTCAAGATATGTGTACCATTATTTTCACTTCATCTATGGGGAAATAATTTCTACAACATTTTTACCTTAAGTGTAAGTATAATGAATAATGCAGTATAATTGTGCATATATATCCCCATATGCTTCAGATGAAAGAGAGCTTTGGGAGACCTTACCTTTTTTTCATATTAATTAGAAATGTCTTTTGAATATGCAGAATTCATTCCTGCATACCTAAGTAGTATTTTTCTATAAACATTGGTATTCTCTTGCTCCCTTTTAATTAAAATATTTATTATCTAAATGTTGAAATAAAGGAACAAACTTTAGCTTGTTATCTGAGAGTAGAACTACATGTTACACAGGACTTCACTGAATTAATATCCTGATATGTTAGCTTTCTCATAAAAAGGATCTTTATGGTTCCCTAATTAGATTGTTGCATAGTGGAAAACATAGAATATTTAATCTTGTTCTCATGAACTAAATGCTTTCCCCACTCCTGATACTATATTACTGAATGAGAAATTTTAACAAAATAGAAAAATCCTTTTGCCTCTTGTTTATGAACCATATGGCCTCTGAAATATCATCCCTCCAGAGATTAGATTTACCCCAAGGATTTCCAGAGAAAAAATTTCAGATTATAGGAACCAGGTGACCCCGAGGACACAGATAAACCTCCAGGTGCTTCAATGACTCTCTAAAAGGAGGCAAATAATCAGTTGTCTGCAAGGAATATAAATCCTTCCATTCCCCACTATCCTGTCAGAGCTGAAGAAGCTTCTTCGATGAGAAGTGAAACGTCTTCAAAAGAAAAAACAGGAAAGTCCAGTTACTTCCTGAAAAAAACATCTTTGGGACAACCATGACCTGGATGCCTCAGAATCTCTACAGATTTAAAGATTTTTGTTAGTGGTTTTTCTCAGCTGCCATGTATTTGTTTCTTTAATTGTTTACAAGTAACTGCTTTTATTTATTTATTTTTATGTACTTTAACCATTGTTAGTTGCCAAGAGTCATTTATTTGAGATGTGCAGCAATGCATTTATTAAATATAAATTGATTAACTAAATACATAAATTTTATAATCTAGATAGAAAATGTTCCCATACAATTGAATTGTGGATGAACTGCAGGTAGATCTCAACTGCAAGTTGTGAGAGTCGTTAAATGAAGGCACCACCATCCCTATTGTCCCTAATGTGGTTGTAAAGTAGAACACAGGTTGCCTCAGGGCTGGGGAAGACCTTGGAGACCAGGCATGTCTGCCGAGGGCATCCCAAGGCATCCACCAGTCCCATGCTCTGTTTTCCAACCTTCTGGATCCCACAACATCCTCCTCACCCCCCATCACAGATCAGTTACTTCTCTTTTACCATAGATCTTCTGGAAGTAGCTGCTGCATTGTACAGCCTTCTATACAGTGAATAGTGCTATCCTGGAAGTGGCACCAATTTGGCAGCTGCCAAAATAAATGGTGGCTGCTCTGAACTGGTGCCTGCTTTGGGGACAGTAACATGGAGTCTAGAGATACTGAGGTACAGAGCAAGCCTGTTCTACTTCCCCAATGTGATCTCTGAAGCACTGGAGCAATCAAAGCTAGAACTAAAAAATCATCAAAAATGCAGATTGTGCAAAGAAGCAAAAGAAAAAGTAGATCGTGTACTTAGCTTTTCAAAAAAATACACAAACTGATAATAAATAGTGGCAT
Source organism: Pseudoxenodon macrops (assembly GCA_032467955.1). Lineage (NCBI taxonomy): Eukaryota > Metazoa > Chordata > Lepidosauria > Squamata > Pseudoxenodontidae > Pseudoxenodon > Pseudoxenodon macrops. Next base: position 94,798 of record JANHFT010004164.1, on the reverse strand, counting down.
AACACATTTGCCAAAATGATTCATTGGAATATTTGTAAAAATTGTCATGTGCCAGTAATTAAAATTGGTGGAAAATATAGTTTAAAAATGATAGAAAATGAGCAGGTTAAAATATTTTAAGGGACTGGCAGTCACTTGCCTGAGATAGTAGAGGGTCTCCTGCTTGAACAAGGGACCTCCAAGGTCCCTTCCAGCTCTATTCTGATTGACTGATTGATTGATTGATTGATTGCCAGGAAGTGAAGGAAAGTGATCATGCTTACAGCCACAGCAGATACTGGGTCTCCAATCTCACTTTCTAATAAGTTTCAAGAATTGCCCTTAAAGCTAAGAATGACAAGTCTGAAAAAAAACTTCAATCAGATGAGTTTTTCATTTGATGAAAAGATAAATAAATTATAAGGTTAAAAACTTAAATAATTTGAAGTAAACAGCAAAAAGCTAAATAAAATTTTGTTGTGAAAAGTTATAAATAGATTAGGAGTCCAAATAAATATAGAACATTGTTTTTTAGTATAAGTTTTGGAATTAAAAAAAATAACTTCTTGTGGTTAACAGACTTATTTTGGTTATTCTAGCTGTCGCAAGTCGTAACAAAAGATTCACAATAACTTCACTAGAGGAAATAAAGCTTTTAAGGAGAGGGGGAAAAGTATAAGCCTGTTACAAAACTACACACAACCTTGTAACATTGGAAATATTAAAGTATTTTTGAAGAATGGAGCCAGAAATTAGTAACTACAATGTCAACAATGTAGCTATTGCTATCTTTTTGTATGGATAAACTGTTTCTAAAAATGTCAATGGCAGATGTGGAAGAATTTTTTTCTTGAGAAGATAAAGAATTTAATGTCAAACGGTGGGCTGAGAGAATATTTTGGAAAAAGATGCTTTCCTGATTATACAAAAGAAACTGGATTTTTAAAATTAAAAGGGAAATGCAAATGGAAACCAAGAGAACCTTGGAAAATACTTTGTTTTTGGATCTACAAAAGAAGCTGGTTAAAGCTGTGAAGAAATCCGTAAAATGGGGTAAAGAAGAACTAAAGAGAAATCAAATCCTATGACAAAAATTGGCAGATAAAATTATGTACACATTGCATATTCCAGTAAGCGGTGTGTATCTCATTAAAAATGGTCAAACCGATCCTGTCCTAGAAAATTCATAAGGTTCTTTAAAGGAAACCATCTGCCTCTATTCACAGAAGACATATGTAGATTACTAGAACTGAATATGCTTCATGTTTTTACTATTATTTCATATGCAGTGTTTAAACAAAAACACTTTATATGAAAGTTTTCCTATACAGGTAATACCCAGGTTATGAGTGTTTCCTTAGCAAATGTTCGAACTTATGCAATAAGTGCCCCCTATCATTTGTGAACAAGGCCCAAAACGTCGCCTTTACAAACAACTGCAAAGGCTCTGCAACATTCATCCTGAACATTACCAGCTGAAATGGAGCATCTGAAGGGCAGATCTGCTCCTCAGAAACCTCATTTGGGCATCCACTAGCCTCCCTGGTCCATTGCAGGTTGAAATTGAGCCTCCAAAATGGAGCTTCCAAAATGGAGCTTCTGGAGGCCGGATCTGCCCTCTGGAAGCTCCATTTCGGCCTGCAATGGATCAGAGGACCATAGAGGGCCAAACAGAGTGTCGGAGGGCTGGATGTGCCCCTGGAGGCTCCATTTCACCTGCAACGGGCTGGGAAAGGCTTGCGGAGGGCTAAACTGACTGCCAGGATGCCGAATCGGCCCCCCTGATGTCTCCATTTCAGTCTGAATGGGCTAGGGAGATTCAACCATTACTCATTCAATGACCATTCAGTTATGAGGTTGCTGAACAAGAGGGACGTATTACTGTTCCTGGTAGTTGCACTGTTGTGGCATTCTGCAGTCACACAAATGCAATTTGGGTGCTTGTCAACTGGCTCACAATTATGAGTCCCAGTCACATGATTACCATCTGTGACATTCACTGCCATCTTCAAAGTAGCAAAGTCAATGGACACGCTAGCAGAAGATTGCAAATGCGGATACGATGACTGCAACACACTGTGAACATTCAGGATTTTCCTAATGATGACAACTGTATCAGCCAGAACTGCCACTGTAAGTTGGCATAGTAATGTTACATTGCACTTTATTACTATGTCACTTAGCAATGGAATTGGCCATCCTAATTACTAGCATTGAACAAGGACTGCCTTATATATTGGATTGCTTAAGTTACTTGAAAGTCAACAGCAGAAACCTTTATTTTGGCCTTATTTCAGAGTTGAAAGAGACCTGGTCAAGCTACTGCCCAATGTTCTTCTTGTGCTGTAACTGCATTTTAGCAATAATTGTAGTTTTCTAAAATGGGTTCTCTGAAATGTGCCATTCTTAGCAAAAAGCTATTGCTAGTACTAAACTACTACAACTATTATTACTACTACTATTACTGTTATCTTTAACATATGAAGCAATAACATCTACCTAAGCCAGGTCTTTGGAAAAGTTTCAAAAGGTGGATAAAAATGCCAAATCCAATCTAAACATCTGGTTTACTGTGCATGAAACAATAATAATATTAATGGCTTCCATAATTTTAGGACATTGGATTTGATAGAAGTTAAAAAGCCAAGGCAGCTGATCTGCCACTCCTTCTTTTAACAGCCTTCCAAAAATGCCAGGCAATTTCTAGAAGCCTGGCCCTCTGACAAATTAGCCATCAATAGACGCATAGACATTAACAACATCTATAGACTATGAAAAAGAGACAATCAACCAGCCCAAAAGAGAAAAAGACTACAGCACCACTCCACCAGTAATCAGCACCCAGATCAGCATAGATTAACTCCAAGGTTAACTTCATACAAATAACCAAGTAAGCAATATCCCAATCAAGAAACTGCCGAAGAACCATCAATAAACAAATCAACCAAAAAATCTCTAAGATGAAAGGGGGGGAGAGGGA
>JANHFT010004164.1:74549-91739 GCA_032467955.1 Pseudoxenodon macrops | reverse complement strand
CAAGAGGGAGAGAGATGAAAGACACCAGAATATAAACTGACAGCAAACAACACTTCTTACTAGCACTGATGATGTTACCTAGTTAGGGTAATGAAATGTCTGCAAGAAAACAAGTAAGCTCAGAGAGCACCAAGGACACCTTCATTTCAATCCTGGGCTACAAATATTCTCCTCTATTGGTAACAGCCTTCCACTCTGGAGTCAGAGAAACCCTGTCTCCATTCGTAAAGTACAATGTTTCCTTAAAGGCTTTAGAATGCTGACCGACAGCAGTGACATCAATCAACATTTAAAAGGCAAGAGAATTTAACGCCTAAGTCCATGGTGTTTTTTTTTAAACCATAAGAATCAACCAAGAAAAACCATCTGCCTGATTAGAGAGAGAGATCTTTCTCCGATAAAGGAGATAACAAGGAGAATATTTTTCTAACCATAACAAGCCATGTTCTTTCCCTTCTTCCAATCATAAAACCATATATTTTACTCACATGTCTTTCACCAAAGTCTTGAAATCATATAAAAATCTTGCTATTGTGCCAATCATTTGCCCGCTGCCCCAAAAGCAAACCTTGCATTGTCTTTGCACCAATAAAGAGACACCTCCTTCACAAGCAGCCAGCCTCCAGTTTTGATTTTAGGGATCTTATCCTCGTTTGGAAGAAAGGAACCCAGGGAAATTCTCACAATAATTAAAAACAAAATCAGAGTGCTAAAGAAACCATTTTATTTTGGCTCAGTCATTTGGAAATAAGTACATGGTGGCTGGTGAGGCCTGAAGAAGCTTTGTCAGACACTATCCTTTGCATTTCTAAAGCAATGGCTCTAATTAGCCAACATGTACCACCAAAACCCACCAAGCATGATACTGGACCTACTTTTTTGATTTTTGAACACAGTCTTTTCTATGTTTCAGTACCCTCACTTGCTAAAAAAACAAAACAAAAAAGCAAAACAAATAATGAATGTAATTCAGTTTTTGCCTTGACATTTATTCCATCCACGAAATGCATAAAGGAATGATGCAAAACCACACTGCTGCTTGGAGAATCTATTCCTATGATAGATAGTTTCCTGCATGATTAGATTGTGGGGATAGGTGCCTGAGGCAGAAGAAGACATGAAAGCATTGTTACTCAGTCTCTGTCTTGCTTGGATAAGGGTGGTCAGTGATGCATGATACAGTTAGGAGCTGCAGATTGTGAGTATACATAAGAGCAACTGCTGCCAAAATTCTTAGCTAAAGGCTTCTTTGCTTGGTTTCCTTGGCATCTTGGCAATGACAAAAACGTTTCTGAAGTTGCAGATATTTGGCTTCTTTGTGATTTGTATTCCACCATATACTGTTGTTGGGTTCTGCCTTTCAAAATACGTACAGCAGTTATCACTGATCCTATATCATCTTGGAAGTCTTGGGTTTCAAATGGTTTATCTTTAAATTCTAAAATAGCTGATCTAACCTTATAAAGTTAATTTATATAATTTTAAAGTGCTTGTAACCAAACATTACTATTATAGAAACCTCTCTTTCTTCAACATTTGTAAGTAACAAATTGATGCAGTAGATCTTTGTGTGCCTCACTGACCTTGATAGTAACGTGGAGGTCACATTTCCACATGGAGAAGCAACTCCAGAACACCTTCTCCATCTTCATTAATACAGACTGTTTTTACTCCTCCCTGAAATCAATCAAGGAGCACATCTCCACCGACTTTTTTTTCTTCTTCTTCTTCTGACAGGGATGATAAATACAGGCAGAGCAAAGTATTTTCTGCCAGCTCCCCTTCCAATGTTTGTAGTAAAGCAGGAAGAAAAAGGGAGAACCGGGTGGCTTCAATCATTAGGAATTGTAACGGCAGACAAATGTCCTGACCCTGACAGATGACTTTGTTGAGTAGACGTATAATGCTGAGGCTTAAAGCATGTAAACTGCTTGGTGAGCTGGATTGAGTAATTTAGAGAAAAGAGCCTAACTGTGGCATAGAAGAATGATATCATCTAGGACAGATGGATGGGCTTGTTTCTGGCAGGAAAAACCAGTAAAAAACAGAAGTGGATAGGAATGGCATTGTAATGAATCCAAAATATATTTAGCCTTAACTTGCCCTGACAAATCAGAATTATCTCTGTTCTTCAGTATTGACATGAACGTCTTGTAACACTGGAAAATGTTTAATCCTATGTACTGTACTGAATTTAGCTGAACATTGTATCTTTTTAGGCATCAAAGTATGATTCATTGTTGTACATTTGTAATAATAATAATATGTACAATAACTGTGAGATATTGTAATGTATATATCTCCTTAATTACTAGATCACGCACTGCTAATTCCATGTTTAGTTACATGTTCTCTGTGGTCTATAGAATTTGGTGGCCAAGCTTCTGTTCATTCACATGTTACATGGTTTATGAAGCAACTGTATTGTAGCTATTGATCCAAGTAACTACAATTGTATTGTAGCTACTGATCCAAAATAAATCCTTAAACAATTTGAACCTGGAGTATGTGACTGCGGGCCTTTGCATTATCAACCTAATGAATTTTTCACTTCAGGGTCTTCTAGTATGTGCCATTTGCAATTACTTGTAGATAGGTCCTCTACCTATCTACATAAGTAGAGAACCTATCCACTAGCCTTCCTCCATTTGAAATATACTCTCCCCTGAAATTTAAGATACGTCTTCTAAATATCTCTACCTTCCCTCTATGAATGGAGACGTCTGGATGATTTTTAGTTTCTGTTGTCATCACCTTCTCTCCTTTCTGCTCCCTTTGTAATAAAACCATTATTTTTATATTGCTTTTAACTTATTACTTGCATTATGGTACTTTTATTGTTCTATTGCAAACCATTTTGTAATTTACACTAATGGGAAGCAGAACATTAAACAATGATTATACTCAACCGCACAGCTACATTATTGATGGTTTAAGAAATGCTGTTTAAATGAATTTCCCACAAACAGGAACACAATGGGGTTTTTGAGGGTCATCTGGATGTTTTGCTTTGTGTTTTCTGCACTGAGGATATACCACATGTAACACTGTATTTCCCACCCTCTGGGTACCATTCCTGGATAGAATGGAAAGAAAATTTATTTGTTACTTCTAACTTTCGAACTCCAAAGGATTTTTTTTGGAGGAAATTAATGTATTGGATAAAAGAGTTTGTGTATTTAAAACTAATCATACGTAAATATGATTTGGGGGTGGGAGAGCAGTTTGCTTACCTAGATGAGGCCAAAATCTCTCTGAGACATCAGACGATTTAGGAGTGAGTATCTTTGATCCTGTTTTGCTGCTAAATTCCAAGATGGTGGAAATAAGTGGAGGTCACTAACAATTTTAAAAGATGGCACCTTAATTCCTTATTATAACACTATCTATTCTTAAATTCTTTGGTAGATTGGCCACAAAGGTGACTTGAACACTTCATCTGATGCATAATTCTGTGGCCCATATCAAAGCGGGCAATAAGAAAAACATTTTATTTCGTTTAATTGCCCAGACTGCGGATTAACTAGTACCTTCAGTTAAAAATGCAAATTGTCTACACTTTGTATAATTGAATCAGTTGTACAATATAATTTTGTATATGCCCTTCTTCTCTAAGGCTAAATGTCTTCTTTCAATGTTTTTGTTTTCAGATTGGATTAATGGAATTAGGATTAATTATTATTATAGTAAAAGCCTCAGGTGTTTTATGGTAGATGATGTGATTCCTTGTAGCTTCCTATCCATGAAATACTATTTTGACATCTATTTTCCTTTTAAGTATTTTTAGAGTTATATATGGTTTCTTTGAATTAACTTGGAAATTACAGGAATTTCAAAATCTTGATAAATTTATACCTTAACTTTAGTTAAATTTTACAGTTAAGATATTTTTTCTAGAATTTAAAAGCAGGCTTTATTATTATTGTTATATACTTCATTCATTAAACGTGAAACTCAGTCAACTGAACATTCAAAAAAATGTATCATAAATACCATTGACTTGTGCTAATGGTTGATACGGGTTGCTGCCAGCATCCTAGGTATCAACTAAGTAACTTTGTAAAATATATAATGTTCCAAATAGTGCAGTTTTTTGGAGTTCTGCTGGTGTTATTGCAGGAAACTGTAATTTCTTGATGTGTTTTGTAAAATTCTTGGATATGGTACCAAGTATCCCAATGACAATGGTATCATGGTTACAATGGGTATCATGGTTACATGTTTCATCCATAGTCTTGTATAAACTAAGTATCTTCTTAAAATATTTTTATTATTGTAATATTAATAGTATTGTTGTTGTTATTTACTTTATTCATTAAACATGAAACTCAGTCAACTGAAATTGAAACTGGAAAATGCATCACAAATACATTGACTGGTGCTAATGGTTGATACGGGTTGTTGTTGTTATTAATTAATATTATTAATATTAATATGAATGTTATACCAGTCTTAATTCTTTTTTGCTTTTAATGTACCACACTGCTGTTGTTGCTGCTAAAAATGTTCAAAGTAATATTCCTATCTCAATTGCACAAAGTGAGTGAAAACCTCTATGGCCAAAAATATGTGGCATTGTTTTTACAACAGGTTAAAAGATCCTTTTTGCCTTTTGTTATCATTTTTTAAAGTTACTATAGGTTTGAGTTGAAAACTGAGTTTTTTAATGGGCTTAAAATAAGACAGTGTTTCTAACATTAATAATGGTGGCAGTTGTTGATGTTGTTGTTATTATTATTTCATTATTAAAAAAAGTTAAAAATGTTTCCCAAGTGGAATTATATTATTCTGTTGTGGCCAAAGGATAATTATCATTCCATGAAGCTCTTTGAAAACATCATTGATGGCAAATCAATTGATGGATGCACTTCCTTGCTGATGTTTTTCCAAGCAGATTGTGTTCTGTGCAATATGGCATTATTCATCCAGCATCAGATGAAGTACAGGCTGGTGTTATAAAGACAAAATATGAAGCTGCAGTTCCTTTTTCTTGGATTGGTCTTGCTTAGCAAAATTGGTCCTATTGTCTTGAATATGATGCAAAGGGGAAATCTGACCCAATGGACAACAACCTACTTTGATTCAATCTGTAATCCTGTGCGGTAACAAGCAATATCAGAGTTATTTGTATTTTCTTTCATTAACATTCATTGATGAAATTTGATCCCTTTGTCCTCTTTTTCAGGTCGTCCCATTCCACCTACATCCTCGTCTAGCCTTCTCCCATCTGCTCAGCTGCCCAGCTCTCATAATCCGCCACAAGTTAGCTGCCAGATGCCCTTGCTAGACAGCAATACTTCTCATCAAATTATGGATACCAACCCTGATGAGGAATTCTGCCCAAATTCATACCTGTTAAGAGCATGCACAGGGCCACAGCAAACCTCCAGCAGTGGTAAGGAAATGTTATCTGATTATAAATATCATGCTTATATGAGTAAATTCTAATTGTTACAAGAACAGAGGGGACACGAGAGGAAATGAAGATATATTTATCTGTGAATTTGTTGTGGTTTGAGGACTTTATTAAAGTCTGATATATTGATAAATGGATATTTGTTGTTGTCAAATTTCATTTTAGGGTTTCTTCTGAATTCTTAATAGTTATCTTCATAAAAATGAAACTATGAATACATTTTATTACTTGATGAAAATTGCCTTGTATTTCTGGAGAAATATATACAAAAGGTATTGCACTGCTTTGCATTTTTATAGAATAGTACATTGCCTTTTAAAATGCAAAATGTTATGTTGTAATATGTTTTATATTTTCATATTTGTTGTGTTTCTTTCAATTTTCCTATCAGAATCGCAAGTAATACTAACTTTCAACCATTTATGAAGTATTGATATCTCTCAAATTGACCACTGATTTATAAAATATTTAGGCTGCATTTTTAAAATGAGGAAATTGATTTTATTCTGAGTACCTCCATTTTTGGGGAAATCCTTCTACTCCAATCAGATATTCAAAAAGCCATGTGGACTTTGCAGATAAAGTAGGATGAGGAGGACTAGATGAGATAGAGGGTGCACTGACAATTTGATTGAAGTGCAATGTGATTTTTCCATTTCTATACTTTACAAATTTTCAAAATATTTGAGAAGTTGCATTAGGTGTTCAGGAGTTCTGTTAATATTACTGATTTTGCTTCTTTGCCACAGTTTTCTTGGCTATGCATAAATCATTTGAATAATTTTAAAAGGAAGAAGTAAAGCATTTTAAATTACAAATGTAAATTACAAAAAAAAAACCAAGCAGCATACAAAATCAAGACAACTACTAAATAAATACATAAATAAGGAGTAGAACAATGAAGTTTCAAGAACATTTTTAAAATGTCTACCATAATAATAAAATAAAAGGGGAGAGCATCCATGGGAAAGTTTTGTTGTTGTTGTTACTTCCTGCCTTGCCTCTTCTGATTCAATTTTCTTGTTACATTATTCTTTTATGTTTCACAGGTTGCTTGTTATTGTATGCTATTCTTATGTCACAATAATTAATGAACATAAGATCTGTAATTGGTAAGCACACTGCTGTTTTGCCTGAACACATCTTACAAAAAACTGCTTGGCCAGCAATTTATGCCCGCTAAAGCTGGAAAAAAAATTACAGAGAGCCAGAAATCTGCATTTGGCAGAAGAAAACAAAACAAGATTTCACAGAACTCTGGTGATTCTTTTTCTTTTAACATGCCCTCATATATCAGAATGATAAATTTGATAAATCGTAAGTTGCAATTCTAAGCACATACATGGAAGTTTAAAGTTATAGTCATGGTGCTTGCTTATAGATAAATCATTCTAGAATTGAGGCTTTCATGAAGTCTCCAAAAAATATATGAAAGAAAAGCACTGTTAGATCACAGGGAACAGCTATCTAGGTCAGCAACTTCTTGCTTAAAACAATCAAGTCAAAGGCATCTGAGAAGCAAGCATGACATGATGGCAGTAGCAATCTTTTTTTCCTCTCCAGTTACAAAAATCTCCTCTGCTTGGAGCATGATATAGTGCCCATTGAGGGACTTGTCCATTATGAATATAACCCCCCTTCTTTAGCCAGCAATATAACTACTTTTTGTGCCAGTATATGACACTAATTACCTTAAGAAATGCTCCCTTAGGACTGTCCTGTGTCACTTTGCAGTTAGTTTTATTAGGTCACTTTTAACATTGTGAAAAATCAGAAAAAGAAAAGAATTTTCCCCCCAGCCAATTTAGCTACACCACCTGCCCATGGGATTTTGAACCAAAACACAGATGAGATGGGCTCTTTCAAAGTGTTCGTATCCTGTTAAAGTACAGTGAAGGTTTCCAGAGTTTCATTTGCTTTTGGCTCTTTTAGAATGAAGGAAACATTTTCCTGTTTCCTTCAAATGAAAAAATGCTGTTTTTCTCAATGGTACCAAAGTAGTGTCCTGCTGCAAATCCCACCCTTTATTTATGTAGGTGGGCTGGGCTTTGGGCACATTTCTGCTTGTGTCCCCCCTTTGCCTGCCTCCATCAGTGCTGCTGAATAGTGGCTTTCTTGGATTTTTCTTGCTCCTTGCTGGACCTTTGGAAAAGTTGAAACGTCTGGGAGTATGATCCTCATCTGTTGACAATGTCCTATCGTTGGATGGAGCTCAACAATAATCAAGACATTCAGCTGGTTTCATAGTGGAACTATGAAAACAGCATTCAATCTCTGTTAATTAGTGTATACAATTATATTTCTCTCAGTTGCCACATATCCTGGGGTGGGGAGAGGTTTTTTTGTTCATTAACTGACAACAATGGTAGATGTTGCCTCCTACCAAAGTTTTTATTCCTGTTTCCAGGATATTCATTTTCAACCACTGAATATCCCACCCTTTCTCAAGAGAGGTAGACACATTTACAACCCATTTGTATCTTTTTATTTTCTAAGAACACCTATGGGGAATCTAGATTAAACATTAGTTAGTAAAAAAAATGCCAATACAGAATCATACTGATTCATACTGTAAATTTTTTACCCAAATGAGAAATTAGTCTGATTTCTCCACTTGTCTGATTTTTAAACTTTAACCAAAAAAGGATTAATCTGAGCAGCCACCTTCTTACCCTAAATGGACCATCATAAGAATGCATAATACAATCTTACTCATATGTTGATCAGTCCAGCATATGAGTATATTATTCTGAAAGACCAGACTTTAGAAAAATATATGGATGGATGGATGGATGCATGGATGCATGGATGCATGGATGGATAGATGGATAGATAGATAGATAGATAGATAGATAGATAGATAGATAGATAGATAGATCCATGCATGCTTGCATGCTTTCATTCATTCATTCATTCATTCATTCATTCATATATATGGAACAATAAATGTGAAAAAATATACAGTATACCTCTGAATTGTTAAAAATGGTTTTTACTCTGTGAAGCAACATGGAATCAACTTCTTTTGTTCGGAACCTAAATATTTTACTCTACTAATTAAAATGATCATATGAATTATAATGCTACAGTGTATATATCTGTACTCCCCAATGTGCATCTGCATGTATTTCAAGCACATCGTGTCCTTTGATTTCATCAGAAATTCTAGTCTATTTTATTATGCTGTCCATCCTGATCTAGTTTTGGACATTAATAGAATTCTAAGTGTTTTCTTCACAATAAGTTGGGTTAGTGTTTTTTGTTATTGGAATTCCTTCTTTTAAATTCTGCCAATAAATGATTTTAATTGTGCATGATATATGCAAAATGTGTCCTGCAGGATAAAAAAAAAAACCATGCTTTTCCAGTGCTTTAATTGTATGACTATTCAAATATGAGGGGGGGGGGAAATGTTGCTGGCAAAATACTCAAAATTGGGATCACTCTCTACATATAAGTTTTGATTAAAAAAAAAAAGTTCTCAAATGCTTTTATAGAAAAAAATACTGCAATAATTCTTTCTACATTGCTAGGAATATTTGCCACTTATAAAACAGCTTGTTTCTGTATTTAATTTTAATTTTATTTATTTTTTCTTAATAAACAATTTATCATAGCCTATGTATCTGCTGGTGTATGGCCAAATAAAGATTGATTGATTGATTGTTTATAGCCTATATTTTTATAATTCGAGGTACAATAAACAAACTTTATATTTTTATTCTGTTTATTGCTCCTTTTAAAAATCACAAAATCCAAGCCTGTCATTATTATTGATATAGGAGTGGGAGAAGAGATTAGATTCCTTATTAGATTTTGAAATTAAAAGGTTTTAGATGACATCTATTATGTTTATGGGTAGATTGTTCTAATTTAACTGATGAAGTTGTTATGTGTAGGTTTAAAATAATTCTGTATTTGTGAACTATTATGTTGGTCACATTGTGTTTAATAAACTAGCACTTATGGGAATGAGTGATCCTTCTAGATGAAATATATACTTATGTTTGTGTTAACCTGAACAATTAGATACTAATTCCTAAATTGGCTTATATGAACCTGTCCAAGGATAAGATGATAGTTATCTTATTACATTGCCCTGCACCCTTTCTGCTAACTGTTTTTCATATGTGTGAAAAATTCATATGCTTAAAAAAATACCTAATCAAATCTTCCATCAGGTAAGCAATCTATTGTCGATATTATGAAGGCCTTTAATCTACAATAAATCTTTATTAGAACTCATCAGAGCTTCCAGTTTGAGAGAAATTAGATTATAGCTCTTAAAATGACATTACATCATTGGGGTGACTGGCTTATCATTTGGTGAAGTGACATCAATCATAAGTAACATAACTGCATAGCAAATACATTCAACCTTTTTCACTGCAGTTTAGTGACACTGTGATGGCTCAAACTGCAGGCTAAAATAAAATGGAAAAATGTACTTTCTTTGAATGTGAAACTAAGTTAATTGAATATTTTACTGAAAATAATATTTGGTAGATGTAGAAATTAGTATATAATATGCAACATTTCTCATTCTCATTTTTCTTTTATTGATCAGTATTCTGTTTGGAACAATGTATGTGTGTGTGCTATCATGAAGAAATGCGGGGTGTACAAATAGTATAATTAATTTTATTAATGGCATTTTTTGGACAACATATGAATAAAGATTAATGGTCAGATTTAAAGTCCTGTGTTTGCTCTAATACATCAACCCAAAGTTTTGTTGAAGAAGGTATCTCCTTAGTAAGAAAGGCAAATATTGTTATCTGACTGGATTATTACACTCCCACCCCCACAGAATTGCCCATGAAATGTCGGCTAGATCTTAACCACTAGATCTCTGACAACCACAGGGAAAACTGATTAAAAACATTACAATGGGCACAAAGTAGAAATATATGTACTGTACACCATTGCAGTCTAATAAGGGTTTTAGAAGAATGTGAATAGCTATGAATATAAATAATTGGGGAAGAAGAGCATCCACAGTGAGGACAACTGGATCAAGATGACAGCCACAACCATAAATCAAAGCTCTGCCCCTTTATAGAAATGGCTGGGACTTCAATCTGCTGTCATCCTTCTTAGCCTCAGATTTACAGATGCTTCTGGACTTTCATGGAGGGTCTTTAATATTTGCTGTGAAATTAGCCACAGCTTTGCTAGTGAATGTTAATCATTCTCTGGATCTTCCACAGGCTTTTTTCTCCTTCTGTCTTCCAAATGCATTCGCCTTTCCCTTTTGCCCATTTCTATATTCTTCTCCTTTTTCCCAAAGAAGGATGGAATGGGTTCTAGTATTCTTGTATTTATGACTTTTATAAAATCATAAAGCTGGGAGAGATAGTAAAGGCCATGGGTCCTTGTTCGGGGTAGGATACATTAGAGAATTTCTGACACATGAGCTTCCAGCCTCTGAAGGCTTCTGATGAAAACCCCAAAGGTGCTTTTCAAAAGGCAACTGGACTTTCTTTGGTTTTGTTTCTTTTGCTGAGAACTGAAGAAGCTTCTTGGATGCGAAGCAAAATGTCTTCAAGCACATTTGGAACAAACATGACCTGGTTTACTGAATACTGAGAATCTACGTAGACTTTGATGAAAGAATTCACCAAAATCATGTGACAGTCTGTTTCATTAAATAAAAAGTTTAAATACCTAGGAAATTCCTCCTGATACTTAATTTGAACCTATTTCATTGGTTCAATACTTGCCTTCTGTATGACAAATACCCCCGTCAGTGGTGGTATTCAGCTGGTTCTCTCTGGATCACGCAAACTGGTAGCGGTGACTGTGGGAGGATCCGCCCACCCACCCTGACGTCACATGTGACCACATCACACGCATGCTCACATTTGCAAACCAGTAGGGAAGGTAAGTGAATCTCACCTCCGACCCCCATCCTCTCTCTCTCTCCATACATACACACATATACCTGCATTCTTCTATCATATCAGCCTTCAGTAATTTCTCTCTATAAGCTAAACCAGACCTTTTAATTGCTTCTTATGAAATTTGTTTTCCAAACTTTCACTTTCTTGATAGCCTTCCTGTAAATATATTCCAATTTCAGTATTGTTTTAGAACTGTGATGCTCAGTACTTCAAATAGGAACTGATAAGTCAAAATATAGCAGGCCAATGACTTTCAAAGATCTGAATTTCTATGCTTCTATTAATGCATCCTAAGAAACCATTTCCTTTCCTAATAACTTTATTACTGTTCTGGTTCCTGTTTATCTTATAGTTGATAAGATGGCCATATATAATATTATATTACCTTTCTCCTGCTAAATCCCATTTCAGCTGACTTCTAAAACTGCTTAGATCTGTTTTTAATAACTTCTCTTCACTCTGAAATACCAGCTATGTATCATCTGCCCATCTAAGTGTCTCCTTAATTCCTTCCTCAAAGTAATTGGTAATTGATCAGTAAGGGCTCCAAGAAAGAGCTGTGTAGCACTCCTCCCTCCATTCTAAGTGAAGCCATTAATGATCATTCTTTGGCTGCAGTCATTTAACAAAATGTGAGTGGTATTATATAATTCATATTTTAGTATTTTATGAAAGAACTTATTATGGTGCACTCTGATGAAGCAACAGACACACTTTGTCGACACTGTCTACATTGTAAGCCATTCAGTTGTGTTCAACCTTTGGCCACTCTATGGATCATCACTCTCCATGACTCTGTCTCATATTACCTCTTCAGATCCATGCCATGGGCACCCTGGTGTCATCTTTAATAATGTCTAACAAACAGGTTCTAGGGCAACCCCCTCTCCTTTTTCTGCTGATCACTCCAGCATGATTGACTTTTTGAGTGAATCATGTCACATGACATGGCCAAAGTGTGATAGTCTTTGTTTGGCAATTTTGGCTTCGGGTGATATTTTTGGTGAGGTTCAGTCTAGGATTTCTTTGTGATTTTTACAGCCCATAGGATGTACAGTAGTTCTCTCCAGAAACACAGTTCAAAGGTGCCCATCCTTCTCCTATCTGCCTTTTTCAGAGTCTAGAGTTTGCAGCCATGAGTAGCAATTGGGGAAAAATTGTGCATTGATTACAATATTCTACCATTTTCACTGGTTTAATAAGCTAGTGTCTCTATCAAAAAGAAGATGAGCTTTATTTGGCATTTCAGCATAATTGATTTGCAGCATTTCTATGCTGGCTTCTATTATTTATAATTTATAAGTGCTGATAAATATATTACTAGATAGTTTATTTCAGGACCTTGCCCAGTCTGGTGTCAAGCTGACAGGTCTGTAGTCTCTGAGGTATTTTTCCCTGTTTGAAGGATGGTCTTTCCCTCCTCCTGGGTCTTTGCTAATCCTCTCAGAGTTCTTAAACATTATCAGGAATGACATAGATGCAATCATCTATGACTGTTCTTTCACTAACTTGGATTGCAATAATCTGGGAATGGACACATTTAAATTAGGTTCTCTTTTCTTCCCTTAAATCTGCTATTCCATTGTTTCCCCAATAGCATAATGTTAATTGGCCAGGTTCCATTTCCCTTCAGTGAGAGAAGACAGAGGGAAAAAATGAGTTCTGATTTTTTGCCATTATCCATTATTGATTCATTACTTGCTTTTCATAGTGTATCCAACCTGGGATCAAGTCCAGGATAGCAGAACTCTTTGATCTTCTTTCTGTATTGGAGAGCAGTTTGTATGTGAGGCAAACTGAGTTTGTGTGTGAGGCAAACTTAGGTCTGACCTAAGCATAGTACACAAAATTGTCTGCTACAATGTCCTACTTCAGCTTCAACTTCAATAATACTCGGACAAACAATAAATACAAACTCAAGCTAAATCACTCCAAACTTGATTGCAGAAAATATGATTTCAGCAACAGAGTGGTCAACGCCTGGAATGTTCTACCTAACTCCATTGTTACATCTTCAAACCCCCACAGCTTCAACCTTAAACTCTCCACCATGGACCTCACCCCTTACTAAGAGGTCCATAAATGGGCATGCATAAGCGCACCAGCATGCCTACCATCCCTGCCCTACCGTCCCCATTTATTTGTAATCATTTCCTATGTTCATGTCCATGTTTATACTTATACCTGTTATCTTTTACATATTTGACAAAAATAAATAAAATAAAATAAGAATCATCAGTAAATGTAAATAGGGAATCAATTCATTTTATAATTGATATGTTTTATTTTATAGACAATTTAGTTTAATGAACAAATTATTCAATTTATATCTTTCCATACTTTTTTTTATCTGGTTCTACTCTTTTGGAGAAGATTAGGCCTTCTGCACACATACCTACAGTATATAACTATGTCACACACATAATTACCCACATATACATTTACTAAGCAAAGGTCTGAATGTGATTCTACAGGAGTTTTTTCAGATGGAGTTGTTATTTCAGATGGACATGATTGTGAAGCTGGATACTATACAACATAGTTATACACCCACAAATACATGCTGCTTGGAGGTTGTCTTAAATGCAGAATCATATTTTGCATAAATACTGTAAGTTGAAAATGGGAACATATCCTTTGGTTCCACATATTTTCTTCAAGGCTATTACTTGTAGAAGATGGTCTTGAAGAAAACATGTGGCAATAATCAAGATAGCCAACAGGAAAGTGTGAAAAATGTTTTCCATCTGGCCATTTGTCTCAGCTTTCTGTGTTTCTCCTACCTTTCTAAAATTTGGGTCAAGGTTTTTTGTTTTTTTTTAGTCCAGTGCCTTCTACTCAAGTAAATACGGAAGTCTACAGATAAGGTCAAAACAAAATATAAATATTTAAATATAAATTAAAAATAATAATAGAACAAATTAACAATGTAGTGCTGGATAAAATGTGTAGTCTTTATAGATTTTAAAATGCTGACCAAGTGGAGGCCAAAGAACACAAGGCACTATATAGCCTGTCATCCACTCAGGAGAAGGGCATATCCCCTGTGCAAGATAAATGATTTCATGGAAGGTCATTATCAGAACAGCCTATCCTGCTGATTGTAATGGTTGAACAGGGAGACATAGTCTGTCATGTAGTCAGGATGTAACTTTTGAAGCATTCAGCAGTTTAACACTAAGACCTTAAATTGTGCTGGTAAGCAGTTGACAGCCAAAACTTTTGATACAGGTATCAAATGATCTCAGTACCTTTGCAGCAGGTTGTTGGTTAGAGGTTATGCAGCATATGAGGCAGACCCAAGAGCAGAGACAACACAGCAAAGTACAATTGAGTTAATTCCTTTATTTGCTTACACAAAATGGACATAATCTTATTAAATTAATTGTATAATTTTCTAACCAACTAGATATCTCAAGGGATTCTAGCGTGAGGCCCATTCCTCTGTTCTCCATCCACCTTGGAACTGTACAGCTTTTTAAATTGGGCTTTTCTCCAGAAAAGCTTTGTGTTACCAAAACTCTATCCCACTGCTTCTCTAGAGGCATATTTCATTCCAATAGGGGACAAGGTTGAATTCTGTTAGACTCCATGTAGCCTAGATTTCAAGGACAGACTGGAACCCTTTCAAAATAGTTGACCCAATTTCTACTTATGTCAAAAGGATATCATGCTCAGTGGTTATAGAAGTAGGAAGAAAACCAAGTGTCATGCTGCCTGTGAAAATAACACGTAGGAATGTTACAGTTTATAGAGGCTTGCTCTAGAAATTGTTGCTTTTTCTGCTATCAGGCTAAATTCAGTACTTGATAATGACCTAAGAAAGGACCTTTTTTAAACAGGCTACTACCACATGGAGTAATTGAGGATGTGTGTGAAGAAGTGCATGTGTGAACAAGAAAAGAAATTCCATATCTAAAAATCAAGAAACAGAGAATAGCATAGTATAACAGGTGCTGGGAGCATTGAAAAGCAGATAGTTCTTTGTTCAATATTTGAAGTGTAGGGCATCAGTGCAATCTTCCCTTATTTTTTCCCACTCATAGTCCATGACCCTAGAACCCATTTATACTATGCTATATTCTGTTTCTAGATTATTTTTTAGATACGGGATTCCTTTTTTCTTTTTGTCCAAAGATGCACTAAAGCCAATAGGAAAGATCCAGATCTAACTAATGATCTAAATCTCACCCCCATTTTTTATCTTTTGACTGTATCCTATAATAAGCACTGAAGAATATTGTAGGAACAATTGTTCTGCATCATCCAGAATTCAGGTCTCAAGAGTGATGAATCGGATAACTCTGAGAAGCCCCAGTGCAAGACATGAATATAATAATGAATTTTGGCTTGCATTTTCTAGTGGTGAAAGACATGCTATATAATTGTCATGACTAATAGCCATTAATATGTATCACTACAAATCTCTGTTATCTATCGGAAACAAGTCAAGAAAGAATTTAGAAAAGTAAAGTTCTATTATTAAAGATGAATTGCAGAATGAAGAATTGTTTCCTTCCATGACAAATTGAATATCTTTTGTACTGACATCATATAGGGATTTTGTCATGTATAGGAAAATGGAATAGGAGAAGGTAAAAGAGGGCATAATATTATTTCAGTCACTTATCTTCCTGGGCAGGCTGTGCTTCACAAATAAGATTCTTATTTGAAGTCACAGGGTCCTGTTGGCATTTATCATTTCATTTAACTTTTTTAATGTTGAAAATGGGAGGTGCTTAATGGCTCTTTCCATGTTCAGATTGCATCTTGAATTATACAGAAATGTGAGGAAGCCAAGAGACATCAAATTTTCCACATGGATTTTTTTTCAATACGAGCCCTGGAATTGAAGACAGTCCTCATAAAATATATAATTGTTGCTATTATATCATATCATATTAATATTATGGAAACAATTGCATTGAATATGGAGCAGAGTTTCAATTTGAAATAGCCTCTGACACTGTTTTTATATTTAAATGCAGAATGATATGCCACAGATATGCCTGCTTTGGTAACCATCTTATTAGACAAATGCATCTCTCAAAATAAGAATCCTTCTGAGAACTCTTTGAACACTATAATTATTTCAGCAGGCATATGCTAGATTTCTAATAGAAGCTTGTTATTGAGTATATATCTTGCCAATGGCATCTTGTCTATTTTCATTCAATGTGATAGCACTCAGCTTTCTGGGATCAGAATACATAAGGGCAAACAGATTGTCTGAGCTTCTGGGATCTTGAAATCATCATCATCAAATTGATTGAGGTGACCAAGTATGCCAGGATCAAATATTTTCTTTTATAAAACCCTCACAAGCATTATTCTAACTTCCCATCCCTCAACCCCATCTGTTTCATACAGTAACACAAAGTTCATTATATCAGAAATCTTTGACAACTTATTTTCTTTTTATTTTAAGAATTTATTTCCAGCACTTAGAAACATCCTCAACATATTTTTTTTAAAGAAAACCTCTATATTAATTCTTTGTCAGTCTTATAAACATATAAAATGGTTTATTCAAGTTAGATTTTGTAAATGTGATATAACTTATAAAAATGAAATGAACTTTATATATGTTTCCATTCACAGAAAATTGTGGTAGTGACCTTATCTGGCTATTGAGTATAAAATTACAGCAGTGTCAGAAAGTTCAAGTTAGAAATTAAGAAACAAATGCCACATACAAATTTGTTCCTAAATATTTCTATAATTCAAACCAGAGGTGGGTTCCTACTGGTTTGGACTGGTTCTACCGAGTAGGTAGTAGGCCACTGGTGACGTCACAGAGCTGGTTCTGTTCTGTGGGCGCTGCCATCTTTTTTTTGGGGGGGGGGAAATATTTTTTCAGGTTTTTTTCTT
>JANHFT010004164.1:48701-64615 GCA_032467955.1 Pseudoxenodon macrops | reverse complement strand
TTGTATGTTTTTATTGCTGGCTGTACACCGCCCTGAGTCTCTCGAGAGAAGGGCGGTATAAAAATTTAATAATAAAAAATATATATATCTATTTTTGAGGAAAAGCAAATTATCATGAAGAATGAAACAATTAAAATGTTTCAGTAAGCTGGCGGTTAAAACAATGACCCTTGTAGGAATGCAGTGGACAAAGAAACTTTTCAAAACATAGTTCACAACTGTCTCTTTAATCAAGTAGTTACCATAAAAATATTTTAAATGGCTGTCAATTGTTTAAACAACGCCAATCCAATGCTGAGGATTGGAAGGAATCATCAAACTATCATAGAACTTTGGAGTTGTTTTTTTAGTTTCAATATTCTATACTTCCTGTAGCTCTAGAACTTGCTGACCAATGCAATCTTTGTGAGGATAGTAAACCCTGACTTTACATTCACAACTATGTTGCTGTTATTATTACTATTATATAATAATCGAGCATGGCCTCTGTCAGAAAGTCTGCAAGCTGGTTACCATGTAATGGTATAAAGGAATGTTCTACCAAATTCTGTTGTTACAGCCTCAAACCCTCACAGCTTCAACCACAAACTGTCTACCCCATTCCTAAGAGATCCATAAAGTGGGTGTGAATAAGTGCACCAGCGTGCCTACCGTCCCTGTATTACTGTCCCCATTTATCTGTACTTACCTCCTTTGTTTATGTTTATACCCATACCTGCTATCTTGTACACGTTCAACCAATCAATCAATCAACCAATCAATCAATCAACCAACCAATCAATCATTTTTCTTGATTATGCATCATTGGAAAGTTAAAAGTGAAAAATTGTCCCCTTTTCAGTCTTTGCCATGTAGAGTCCCATGATATTTATTTGAAATGCAGATTCACACAGTTCACATAAACAATGGTTCTGATAATCCAGAACATATATTTCAGTGTTAATTATATCTCCATTTCAACCCACTTCACTGCTTTGGATTCCTATATTTTCAGTTATACTCGATTAAGGGTATATATATATCTGGAACTTGATACTCTTTGCATTTACATCCATATTTGTTTTTGGGTTTTTTTCTACAAATTTACTGTAATTTAATGACCTGCAGAAAAAAAAATTTTTTCCAGTTGCTTTCCTGTGACTTGCAATAAATCACTGTTCTGGGCTTTTTCATACAAACACAGAAATTGGGCTCTTCTGTCTTCAGGCAATTAGTTTCACCTGTTCAAATAATCCTTCTGTTCAGTTTTCTGAATAGAAGCATCATGCATCTTTTTGCTACAATCCACAAAAGAAGAACATTTTATCAATCATATCACCCATCCCACCCCTCCTACTACCCTGTCATGGCTGGGGATTGTGGGAGGGATAAGTAAAGAATGCTGGAAGGGTGATTCATCGCAACCGAGCCACCCAAGGCATGAAGGTAATCAACTAGGTCATCATGCACAGGTATAAAAAACAAGACTTATATTAGGCATAAGAAGATGCTAAAAGCAGATTGCATTAAACTGTAGTAAGAATGGCAAAGTATCATTTGCAATTCATTCCAGAAAGCATCCATAAACTACTCTTTTTACTAAGGAAGTTATGGGAATAGAAATTATAAAGTGATTGACAACATGGGCCCATCAGGTTGGATTGCGCTCAATGTGCTACTAAGGAAGAAGTGTGGGTTCTTCAGAATAATAGTGTTTTGACATGTTTTGATTAAAAGCCTTTTTGAGCATCTACTTGCTAATGTTGCCACACAAGAAAAGGACATCTAAGGCTTCAAAGGCAGACTTACAATGACAACATAGATGTAAGAAGCATGAAGGTGGGAAAGTTCAACGTAACAAAAGACATGAATCAAATATTGACATCTTAGGCATCAGTGAATTTAAATGGACTGATATTAAATCTTTCAGGCAGAAAATCATACTGTTACTACTTAGGAGATAAAAATTAAGAAATTATATTTTTAGTATACAGAGAAACATTACAAAGTCTAAATTCAGTACAGTCAATGACTAAGTTATATCAATAGATCCCATGGAAAATTGTGTATACAAAACAAGGTTATATATTCTATCATTACATATTCAACCTGTACATAACAATAAAGAAGAGCATCTTAAGATTGGTAGAAAAAATGTCAGTATCTGCACTATATGTCGATGACAGTAAACTGATAGCTGAAAATACAAATGTTTTGCAAGCCTAATAATGAAAGTCAGTAAAAAGAAAAAGAAGTAAGAGTAAATTTAAAGAACACCAAACTAATGTCCAAAGGGTGTAACAAAGAAATTTAAAATGGATAACTTCTACTTTTTAGAATCAACCCTCAATAGTAAAGGAAGCAGTAATGAAGAGTACCACCTGCTACCACTTGGTAGAGAAGCAATGAAGATCTTGGAAAAGAGAGTCAGTTGTGATGAACTGTCTGTATCTATAAAGATCAAAATTATACAGTGTAAAATAATTTTTTTGTCTGTGACACTCTATGGAAGTGAAAGTTGGACTTTGAAGAAGCTAGAAACATTTTTGAACTTTGTTGTTGTTGAAGAATCGTCAGAATATTATGGATAGCTAGGAAAATACAAAATTAATCAAGAGTTGTCACTCAAGGCACAAATGATAAGACTCAAATTATCCTAATTCTGACATATGATACAAAGATCCAAGTCTCCAGATAAGCCTATTTTGCTATGAATTGTGAAAGAAAAAGGTCAGAAGTGGACAATCGGAAGCAAAGTAAATGGAACTTATTAAAAAGGGAATGATTGTGCTGTTGGAAGACTTAAAGGTTGGTGACAGATCATCATGCAGAAAATCTGTCTGATTGTTAAAAATCAATATGGACTTGATGGCATGTAATTTTGGGAAACTTCTTTGGAGAATAATGAAGACTGCCTTTTCTATTAAAAAAAATCTAAGATGTCATGGTCTTTAATTTGCTAGACATGTTATGCTGTTAATTCATATTTTTAACTGCATTTATTGTAGATATATATTTTCCACTCTTAGAACTGTGTGACATATATTTTAAAACTGCTTCACTAATGGTGGTTTATCTATGAATTTCACCGTTATAGTGACAGCTAAATTATGTTTTATACATACCTCATCTGTATATCCAGCCATACATCTATTATCTGAAAAAAAACCTGGATGTAGGTAAAGATATAATGATGATAAAGGAATAAATAATGTTAGGACTATTTGTATTTCACATAAACATCTTTATAAAGAAAATATTTGATTACTTTATTTGAGGTGTAATTATACCAAAAGTTCCATCAAGTCTTTAGTTTAATGGAGAACATTATTCAGGACCATATGCTCATCTTGGCATATTACATTCCCATGTGTCATTTTGATCCCAAGGGAACAACAGAAAAGAAAATGGGGGGGGGATCAGTTTTGCAGTATATGAAGGGGGGGGAAATTTAGAGGATACAGAAGCTTATTTGTTTATAAATTCTTCTGTTTTGTCAAAATAATTATAGAGGAGATAGATGTACATTTCATGATAGAAAAGAAATAGCATGGTGCAATATTGAAACATCAGGGTGAAAAGGAGCATTTATTTGCACAGTGAGAATACAGTCATTGTGGTATATATGTTCTAGCACAGGGATGGTGAACCTATGGCACGTATGCCACAGATGGCACACAGAGCCATTTCTGACGGCACACAAGGTGCTGCCCTGTCAGCTCTAGTGTGCTTGCACGCACTGGCCAGCTGATTTTCGGCCGTTTTTCATTCTCTGGACACTTCCCTGAAGCCTCCGGAGAGTAAAAAACAACCCAACGGGCAAACCGGAAGTGACTTCCAGTTTGGCCATAGGGCCATTTTTCATCCTCCAGAGGGTAAAAAACAGCCCAACGGGCAAATCGAAGTTACTTCCGTTTTGCCTGTTGGGCCGTTTTTTATCCTCCATAGGCTTCAGGACACTTCTCTGAAGGCTCCGTAGGTTTCAGGATGCTTCCCTGAAGCCCCCAGAGGGTGAAAAATGGCCCATTTTTGGCACACAAGAACAAAAATGTTAGCCATCACTGTCCTAGCATATGTAGACGTTCAGTCAAATCAGGTATGATGAATATATTCTGATTAAACTTGATGTGATGTTAACCAAGCATAATATTACAAATTAAATTTCTTTGCTGGTGGTAATGATGACATTTGAAATGAGAAATTCATT
Source organism: Pseudoxenodon macrops (assembly GCA_032467955.1). Lineage (NCBI taxonomy): Eukaryota > Metazoa > Chordata > Lepidosauria > Squamata > Pseudoxenodontidae > Pseudoxenodon > Pseudoxenodon macrops. The sequence continues at coordinate 60,429 of JANHFT010004164.1, read as the reverse complement.
TTATGAAATTTATCCCGGTTCCTTTTTAGGGAGACTTAATGACATGAGCTATGAGTTCCACTATTTATGAAATGAAATAGATGCTGGACATGTGCAAAACATATCTTATTGTTTTCTTTTTATCTACCTGTATATTTGTATTAGTTTCATATTTTTATATTGTCCAAAGACTAAATCAATAAAATTTCCATTGTTTTGTATACTAGAATATAGACTCCCTTCCCCCCTTAGATTGTGTCAACTTTCTTGTTTTTGAAAACATAACATTACCTTTTTAAAAAGGTTAGGGGGCCAAAACATGTCTTGACTGCAAACCAAATAGGAACCAATGTGGTGATGTGGATTCAAAGAAGGTAAATGAAATGGCTACAATTTGTATTTCTAAACTTCGTAAGAGATTGGATGTTTTAAAAATCACCTTTTCCAATTTTTTTGAATTTTTTTTTCTAGGAAGGGTTTTTTCTTTTAAGTCCACATTATTTATTTATTTCTATTAAACAATGTTTGAATAGAATAAAAATAATGTAGATTTTGAGCTAAAGAGAAAACGAATAGGGACAACTTCAGATTTTGTCTTCTGCTGCTCAACTCCAAGTATCTACTTTAAAATGTATCTTATCTGTGCATACAAAAACAATTTAAAACTAAATACCTCTGAAGCCATTTGCTCTTTTGGTTTTATCTTATTTTCTCCAAGCTCTTGTTCTAACATCTCTTGATATGCTCATCATTTCACTTTACCTGCTGTTTCTTTTCAATGCAATGATTTTTGTGGTCAGGCCTATAAAGACATTTTTGGGCACAGTCTGGGTTTATATCTATTCCGTATTCTCAATTTGACACTTGTAATATGGTTAAAATCTACATTATCTTTAACTTTATCATACCATAGAAAAAATTATGCCATCCAAATCTCAGTTTGTGCCCAAGTTCAATTGTATTTATGACCTATCCTGATAAGTACATATTGTTTTTTACTATTATACTCTATGCTAAAATAACCAAGTTCCAAAAACATCATTTACACAAAGTCAATACAGAAACTCTTGTGGCTCAGATTTTTTAAAAGCAATGCTGTTTCCCAAACCTTCACGTACTATTTTAATATGATATATTGTGTGTGTGTGCATTTGTGTGTGTGTGTGTGTTAGAGATATAGAATTTTGTATGTGTTCTTTGAATTATGACCACTGTTGTGTGTGTGCTTTGAGAAATTCTCTTGGACAATGGCATGGAAAATGGCATTATCTGTAATTAGAAATAATAATCTGTAATTGGTTCATTTGCCATATTTCTACAGTTCTGATTTAGTTGAACAGTGTGATCATTATGCCACCAGATTTCAATAGAGGTGTCACAATGAAAAATAATTGCAATATTCCACAATATTAACTGCACCCTAATTGCAAAAGTTTTGAAATATAATTACCATGAAAGCTAATGCGACAGGGAACATTAAGCATAATTAGTGTATATTTTAAAAAATAATTTTTAAAAAACTGTTAGAAGCTTGTTATTGTCTTGTAAGGTAGCTTCAGATTAGCTGCGTGAAGACTACTTTCATCTAGCTTTTCTAGAATTTCAATTATTATCACATAATATAATATATTTATAGCCCATACTTGCCAACCCTGTAGGAATTTGCATCATAATATAGCCTGGTCCCAAGCATTCTTGCAGAACACATAAATGAGTATTAGAAGCATTTAGATGTGCTTATTCTTATAAGGAAAACTCAATTTCATACTACACATACTAAGCTTAATCTATATTATATCTCATTATACACTATTTTAAAAATCCTGATGTCTAATATGCAAATAAACATTCTTCAATCCAATATTATTTCTCATAACAAATAAACTTCATAATTAACTCACAGTCTATCATGGTTTATTCATTAAATTATACATGTAATTGCACAGAGTGTTGCCATAATTCACCACCAATTCAATCTTTAATGATCATAAAATACTTTTGTATAGAAAGTTTAATATGAAGTTGTAAATTGTTTATTAATGCTTCTGAAAGAATTTCTCTGATTTCAAAATTAAGCACATTTGGACCTGATTAGGACTTGGATCAAAGGCCAGCAGAAAATTCCAGGTTTTAGGATAGACTGGAAAGTTAAAAACAAAAAACAAAAAACTTTTCTAGATAAGGAAATAACATGCCACTTCATTACTGTTGAAAAGTATTTGAATCAGGGTGAAATCCAGCAGGTTCTGATAGGTTCTGGAGAACTGGTAGCAGAAATTTTGAGTAGTTCGGAAAACCGGCAAATACCACCTCTGGCTGGCCCCAGAGTGCTGCCTCCTGAAAAAAAGCACATTTGGGACAACCATGACCTGGAGGGCTGAGATTCTCTATAGAATGGACCCAGAAATTAATTTTAATAATGTCTATCTCTATAAAAGAATGCATTTTGTAAGAGGGACAAGTTTACATGATACAATTGAGACTGATCTAAAAGTAGTTTTAAAAATGACAGGCTACAAGAATTAGAAAAAGACAGGCTACAGTGTAGAAAAAAATGCTACACTGATTATAACAAAAGAAATCAGCTGATGTCTTAATAATTCAAAATGATATACAAAATAACAAATCAGGAAAGTGATCTAGATCATTTTCCTTTATTGGATTTACAAAAGAGCAAAACAGTCTCAGTCATGTATTCTGGCCAAACAAAGGACATGGATTGTGTGATAAATGTGATTGGAGTTGCAGTACAATTTTCTCCTTAGTATTTTTGGACTGTTGGAACATCTGTTCAGTGAGATGGCATTCCTCCAGATTACATCTATTTACTGTTCTACCTGCTAGATCTAGCCTTCTATATGATAGAGTAACATGGCAGACATTGCTAAGAAAATAGAATTCCTATAGAAAAGTTAGTTATGCATACTTTCAGAGTGAAAATATAGCATCATATAGGTTTCAAACATGAATGTTGGATCTAGGGATTTTTTTCTTTCCAATTTCTTGGTTCTACTTTTTAATACTGGTGTTTAACTTTAGACTTATGACTTAACTAACTTACTTTTCCATAGGTTATTTTATCATAAAAATTTAAGCCAATGGAGCCAAAGTCAAAGTGTAGAAATTGGAGGTAATTTTTTTCATTTTACTGTGTCAAAGGAGAAACAAAGGCATTTTCTGAAATAGATAATAAGATGTCCTGATACTCCTTTTTATGGGTCATTTGTGATTCATTTGTACTGCATAATATAATCACATTCTTTATTTCATATCTCTGCTATTAGAGATATCTATTGTATTTTGACATAGTGTTTTAGTATTGACATAGTGTTTTAGTTTTAGTATTTAGTATCTATAGAAATCACATTTTAATAGTATGTTTTATGGCAGATCTTCAGTTATGATGCCATTATTTAATAGTGAAATATTACCACAAGTGTAAACTTACATTTAAAACAATTTATGAAAATATTTTCTGCAAAACCTAATTTACAAATCTCAAAATGGAACATATAAAACATTATAGGCTGGATGGAATGCTGGAAAAGATACACTATTCCTATATAAGTGTGATTATTTTTCTATAGATGTCTAGTTTGGAAGGGCAGAGTAAAGAGCATCAAATATCCAAGAGTAGATAACCATCAAGAATGATATTCATAGCCATGCCCACCCATTATTTCCTGATTGCTTATCTGTACCCTATGACTATCATTATGTGTTGTACCTTATGATTCTTGATGAATGTATCTTGTCTTTTATGTATACTGAGAGCACATGCATCAAAGACAAATTCCTTGTGTATCCAATCACACTTGGCCAATAAAAAATTCTATTCTATTCACTACCCACCTACTTAAGGAATGAGTTAAGCAGGTTGATCAGATAGTATCTTCATCATAATACAAATGGAAGATAATGCCAGTGTCTCTTGCTTTCTAATATCAGTAACATGGTATATGAGTTGAACTCTCTGCCATATATTTTTGTTTGGGATTCATACCGACTATCAGGATCTGACTTCATGAATAATAGTACATTAGGTGAGTATATACCGGAGCTTTAGGGGCTCCCCAGATGTTGAACCTGGTGTTTAGTGGTACTACAGAAAGGGATACAGTATATAGAATCTATCTTTAGTATGATAGTTATATTCCTAAGCTTTCAGACCAGAAATATATTAATTTACATAATGCCTTTGTGTAATTGATTGTATACTTCCTCCTGTATTCAAAATGAATTAAAATACCATACAGGGTATACACTGTATGAAACTGAGAAATCTCACCTCCCCCAAGGTCTGGAAGTTGTGAAAGTCAATCTTATCAACAAGGGCATGACTTTCAACTACAGTAATATAACAGGGTCATCTGCATATTTCAGATTGTTAATGTTTCAGCCTCCAGTTTTGATTCCTACTGTCGTGTCTTCTAATATAACCAATGTGCAAGTTAAACTGATGTGAGGGTAATAAGCATACCTTGTATTACCTTTTTGTATTCTGTAAAGGTTTCTGGAAATAATCAAGTATTTTGGTATCCTCACTAGCCTTAATATTCTATTTTGTGCCATGACCTGCACACTTAAAGGCCTGGTGATGGGAAATAAAGCTATCTTAAAGCTCTTTGTTAAATTCCCCCATTCTCTTTATTATCCATATTTGATTCAGTACTTTTTTTTTCTAAGGCTTGCCTGCTCATTGGGATAATTCTCTTCATTTATGGCTCTGTTATTCTTAAAACAAAACTTTGCTTACATGAGGAATTAATATATGGTTTGGTGATTTGCACATTGTTTTGCATCTTCATTTTCCAATATGGACACATGCAATACATGACTCTTATCTGCTATTTCAGTTTGGTTCTATATTGTTGACAAAGAGCTGTAAGCATTTTTTTCCCTGTAGTTTTTACAAAGTTTAAATACTTTCGTAGTTATTTGGTCTGCAGGTAGTGCTTTTGTATTTGATAGCTAGTCTATTCCCTCTCACGCTTCACATTTCTGTGGAAATGGTTTCCTGAATATATTCTGCTTCTGTGAACATTTATGCCATTTAAAATCAATCATAACTTTAAAAGGATGTCTGTGAGAGATGGTGCTCATGGAGGGGGACGACAGTGAAGAGGCAGTTTCCCAGGAAAGAGGGAGCACATTGCAGAAAGGAAGAAAGGAGCAAGAGGCAGTCCTGCTGAAAGATGGATAGGAGACAGAGGAATGTAAGGATAGCCACTTACTCTGGGTGTGGCCAGCTTGATGTCACTTGTGCTGGGGTACCTGTGGTGGCCCAAGTGCTGTGCCAGTGAAAATGGGCTTCACAGCTCTGATGGTCTCCTGCAACCTCTGTGGTCCTTCCGAGCCCTGTTGTCACTGGCAGAAGCATCACAGACCAGTCCTTAACTGTTTCCAGGGAGGCCCTACAGGCCAGATCTAAGCATCTTGTGGGCAGAATTCAGCCCCTGGGCCTTGAGTTTGAAATGCCCTGATGTAGACTATTCCAAGTAAAGCTGCTTTTTACAATTGACTGATAGTGATTTTGTCAATTCTGATGATGTTCAAATGATGCTCCAATCGATTAAGGATTGTACCCAAGGCACTTTCCACTATTGGTACTTCATTTGCTTTCTTTGGCCATGGTCATTCTATTTCTGTTTTCAGGTCTTTGTATTTTGTGATTTTCTTAAGTTCTTTCTCTTCTATTCTGTTGTCTATAAATATTGCAACATTCACTACTCAGATTTTTTTGCTTATTTCTTATAATGTTTTCTTCTGATTTTCTGTTATTAAGAAGTCTCTAATTTTCTTACTTATGATATTCCTCCGTTTCTTGATATTCTTGACTGAGATATCATAGTTGTCTTTCCTTACTTGATGTTGAAAGTTTGTCTTCAGTTTCTGCATATCTTTAACTTCTCTGATGCTTTCCTCCTCTTTCCTCTGTGGAGAGGGTGGTGGTGGTACTGTGATGATTTATTTCAAAAACCACTCTGTTGAAATGTTAGGGTTGCTTTTTTCTGCATCAGTTCCCAATATTCTCTTGGTGGCTCTAGTTCACTTTTATGAAGTTTATGTATATTGACTGTATTGATAACATTGATCTTACAATTATTGATCTGGAGTTATATCCTCCAAGTCAATAAGTGCTGGTACTCTTATTATCTTTAATTTTATAAGTTTAACCAGAGGTAGGTTAGTACTGGTTCTAACCAGTTCTTTAGAACCTCCGATAGTAACTCGGCAATGCTGTCACGGAGCCAGTTCCTTCGGTGTCTCCGTGGGCACCGCTATTTTTTTATTGCTGCACATGCTCGAGGTGAGACCCTGAGTGAACCGACAGCAAAACAATCCACAATCCACTCCTGAGTTTAACCCATATATTTGACCCCAATAATAATATTTTTTAAATCATCATCTATACCTGGAAGTCTTCTGGATGACTGGGTCACTGCCTACAACTTCCTTAAAACAGATTTTGGCAATAAATATTTAAAAATCTTTATGAAACGTTTAATCTATATACCTCAAACAAATATTCTTGTTATTCCTTTATTTCTCATCCCCCCCTTTCCTCCATTAGTAAAATTATATCATTTTTGATTGTGCATTTAGCACTTCTTGCAATTGTCATTTAGGTTAGAATTCCTCAGTGTCTTTTACTTTGCATCTCTAGTAGAGTCTTACATTTCTTTAATAATGTTGTTCACTAGAGAAGCACTAATTCTAATACATATGATCTTGACTTTTGGGGGATTATAGCTGAGCATACAATTATTGCTCTTTTAGAATATCAGTACTAATCCATTTGTCTCTATGGTTCATTCCTTCCTGACAATTTCATGTCCTTTTCTTTCAGTACTTGCAATACTGACATAATTGGTGACTAGACCTCCTTTGATCACCTTCAGCTTTACTGAAAGTTTAGCAGCCAATAACTAGAAGCATACTTTCCGATTTAGGAGCTACTCATAATAGCACACATTTTTTTCTAAATGATTCAGACATTCCCATAAAGTTTTCTTGGTAATAATACAAACATTACTTTCTTCCTTGTTTGATTTTGAATTTCCATCACTTAGGGAAGTTGACTTGCCTGATGCTCCTAATTGAATTCATCTCAGTAGGAGATTATTTCAATCTATGATTTTAATTGTATGATTTACACAAAATAATTCCATATGTATTTTAATGGCTTTTCCCTATACTTACTATTTAACAAAGCTAGCTATTTATTTGATTTATAAGTCTTCTTCCCTGGTAACAGTTCTTTTGCATGTTTGCCTTTTTAAAGTAGGTTGATCTTACAAAAGAAATAATCATCCAATGAATTTCTGTGACTGAATCTGGATTTGAACCTAGATCTCTCCAGTTCAGTATATTATATGTGTGGGTCCAAGCAGTGTGACATTTTGTAATTGACAGATATTATCAACAAACATATTTTTTCCTAGTATTGTCCAAGACTTTTGGTTTAGCACTAGTGTGCCAATAATCACTGGGACATCCTCTGCTGGTTTTTACTATTATCTTACTTTTTCCACTTATTATTAATAATCATATACCTGTCGGGCATAAAATATCAGGTCCATAAGTGAAGGTTCACTTTAACTGATTTATTATTAAAAGTTTATGCACAGGAACCTTCTCAACTAATGATCAGCACTTGGTTAGAGTTAGATAAGGGCCAATGACAGTCAAAGGTGGCTGGATGTTCATTTATAGCTACGTAGTAAACTGATCCCTCTTCTCATCCTTTACCATGGCTCTGCCAATCCTTTTCCTACAGTGGGAAAATCGTATCTTGCCACATATTGTTGTTTTTCTCTTTTGAAGAATTGAATTTAGAGTCAATTCAAGCTTTCTCTGAAACTTAAGAATTGTCAAAATATCACCATAATATATATCTGGTTCTAAAATTACTTTTTTTTTGTAAACTCTGTTTTAAAATTAAATAAATCTATTTTTGTTCTGATTTGATCAATCTATTGCTATAGAAAATAGAATAACAGAGTTGAAAGGGATCTTTGAGGTCTTGTAGTCTAACCCCTGCCTAGGCAGGAATAGTTACCGGTACTCATATTCCCATATTTATGAAATAGGTTTTTGTCAGGCACCAGTAACTAGGAACAGGAGTTTAATTTAGTGGAGTAACTCCAAATTGATGACACATTTGACCCTGTTCTTGGGCTCAGCCTAGACATATCCTATAGCTTTTGCTGTATGATTCCCTCATGATCTCCATGTTTTGGTTAATGATAGATATTCTACAGTCTTTTTTATAATCTTTTGAAATGCTCTCTAGTCTGTATTAAAAGATGCTTTTCTTCAGTTATCACAATATCTGGTGTATTATTTTCTGGATGCATACACATCTGAATTAGGAAGTCCCATAAAAATGTTAAGTAGCAATAGCACTTAGACTTATATACCACTTCACAGTGCTTTTAAGCCCTCTCTAAGCAGTTTACAAAGCCAACATAAAGCCAACAATCTGGATCCTCATTTTACCAACCTTGGAAGGATGGAAGACTGAGTCAATTTTGAGCTGGTCATGATCAAATTCCAGGTGTAGGGGCAGAGTTAGCAATACTACATTCTAACCACTGGGACACCACAGGTAATTCTGGAGCCCTTTTTTATTATCAACATGCTAGTAACTTTAAGGCATCCAATCCATACTTTTTACATACATTCCAATATATCACTTTACCTACATGTCTTATTTTATTAACTGTTAGTGTAGTTTTACTACAGCTGCTTTTTAGGTGGTCAACAGTATTGTCTTTCTCTTTTATAATTTATTTGCTATTGCTTCCAGTTTTAATTCTCCTTTCTATGATATTTGCTGTAATTGTTAATATTATTATTAGATTTATATCCCACCTTTATTCTATATAAGTCAAGGAAGCATTGATTATGATCCTCCTCCTATTTCCCCCCCACAATAGTCCTGTTGAGGGATTTTGAGCTGCAAGACAGAGTGACTAAGTCACTTAGTTGATTTTCATGTGTATTATCGATCTGGAGCTTATAATATCCTACAATCTAACACTACATATATATCTGAACCTGTTTATATAGCCTTGCCTTGCCTTGCCTTGCCTTGCCTCGCCTCGCCTCACCCTGCCCTTCCCATTCCATTCCATTCCATTCCATCCCATTCTTCTTTTCTTTCATAGCTGCCCATCTACTGGAAGAAACTATGGAAATTACCAGGATAAAACAAATTATTTTTTATATTTTTCCCCCCAGCTGACATAATATTGTACTGAAACATAGAGATTCATTGTTAACATGTCAGTTCTATTAGTGCATCACATGCTTGGAACACCTCAATGCTCTTTCTATCCTTTATCTGTATTCCATATTAGAATACAAGGAGACGTAATTTACTGGATCTCAATACAGGTCTTGCTTTCCTACATAACAGAGTGTATGGTTAACACTCACACAATAAATTTGTGAATGGCTCAGTGTAAACAGCTGGGCCTTGAAAACACTTTCTTATACCTTTTGATATCTATTTGAATAAAACATATTGTATATTGTTTATACATTAATTGTAGTTTTCAACAACAAAAATATTGATGAACAATTATATGGATATTTTAATTGATGTTTGAATGCATATCTAATGTATATAGATATATAAGTTTTATATATAATCTACTTTTCTCCTATTAACCGAATTTATTTTTAATGTAGTTTCTATTTTATTATGACAACCAGTTGAAGGAGTTCTAGTACTTCCTTGGACATGAAAGCCAGCTGGGTGACTTTAAGCATGTCACTCTCTTTCAGTCCACCTTACAAGGTTATTATTGTGGGAAAATAGGCAAAAAAGTATTAGGTATGTTCACCGTCTTGAATTAACTAAAGAAGACAGACAAAAATATTATAATATTTAACTTATTTACTTCATAAATATTTATATATGTGATTGAAGACAAATCATACAAATTACAATATTTTCTAAGCATTTAGGGATGCCACAGCTCTAGTGAATTAGGCCATCAACAGATTGAACTGTAGTGATCAACTTTCAAAAAGAATAATTCCCCAAGTTTTGTTTTTCTGAATTATAAAGAGCTCACTTTTTTTGGGTTCCAATTTCATAATATTGGATGAAACTATTTCATATATTGATATAAATTAGAAATTTGGGCAAATGTTATTTTTTTTATTTATTATAGCTTTTCTGTTATGTTTTATCATTCAGATCCAAAACAAGCATACAGATAATTTAAAAAGTAACCTTTGACTTATTAGCAGTAATTAAGAAACATTCCACTAAGCACTAAAAAGCATGTTTTAGATAATATGAGACAATACAAAGATATGCAACAAAGACAAAGCAACTGTAGTAAATGGGGGGGGGGGGAAGCTTGATGAACAGATAAGCCTTAAGGTAGTTCTGGAAACTTAACAGGCTTAGTGCTAACTATGGTTAAATAATTGTGTAACAACTTTTGGAGAAGCTGTGAGAGAGTCATCCAAGTCTCTGGAAGTTCACATGCAACTCTGGGCCTATGAATGGTTTCTGCTTTTCTGCTTCTTTTATTACTGCAGCTCAACATTTTTTTTCCTGGCAAATGATCAGAAACTTGGGATTCTCTTCATATCTTTTCTTCAACACTGGTTTTATTGGATACCTGAAAAGAAAAAAGAGCATTCACCTACCTCTATTATGTTCGAGTCCAATATTTCGGAAATCCTTCTTCCGCTCCAAGCTCAGCTAATCACCATTGTTAACAAGGACACTGAAGAAATAGATTTTTATAACTTCTGCATTCCCCGTAAAAGCTATTTAAACAGCTTATAGCTGCTTAAAGACATCTTGGGTTACACTTTGATTTTCATCCATATAAAAGCTGGTGCTTGGAATTGACATTGGTATAATTAGAAATAAGTTGATTCCACCGGCAAACGGCTGGATTTTTATGAGTCTGCACTGAATAGGATGGAGACAAAAACAGGACGAGATCCATTTATAAAATTGAGATGAGATTGACCTTGTTGAAGTGCCCTTGCTCAGAGTTTTTCTACAGGATAAATAGCAAGCATTTGGCCGTGCTCACCTGTCAGAAAGAATGCATAGACATCACAGACATCTCCCCCAGGGGCACTTATCCTGAGATGCTAATGCAGAAGGAGCAGAAAGAGGATAGGAGAAGCTGGAGAGATGGGAGGGCTTTTGAGCATTGTGATAAATGTACTGATAGGGTAAGCAAAGCTTTGGAGTACACACGCGCTACGGCCTTTTCTTTTTTTTTAAGGAAGAGATTTGTCAACATAATTGTGCTAATCTGTAATCTCCATTATTGAGCAATTAGCCTTGCTGTTTGGATTGCTTTGCCTGCACACTTATGCTGTATGTCTGTGTGCTAGCGCATGCATGCCCTCATAATATTGGGCTCTTTCAGTAATGTGTAATTTCTATTTCTTGCTTTTGTCTGGAGGCCTCTCGCATTACATTTAGATTGTATCCTTTATCATCCCAAATTGACATTTATGCTTTTACTTCTATTGTTTGCCTAGCTCCTCTCTGGTGTGGATCAACAATTTGTTTGAATCTGTGTCACTTCTCTTATCTTCCCCAACGCAGAGATGCACTCATTTTGCACTACCATCCGCCCACAGAGGTTATGTTAGCAACAGTGGAGAATTCCCCCCCACCCCCACGTTCCTCCCTCCACCACACCCCCGCACCCCAATCAAAAATGCTCGTGAATGTTAATTGCTTATCCAGTTGGTT
>JANHFT010004164.1:7873-21952 GCA_032467955.1 Pseudoxenodon macrops | reverse complement strand
CACTCTTCACTCACCTCGTTAGGTCTGAAAAAAAGCTTTGAAAAAGCTACATTCTGAGTATAAGACACACCCAAATTTCAGCCCCAATTAGGGGGAGAAAAAGTGTGTCTTATACTCCGAAAAATATGATATGTACTGTGTATGTAATTTTTATACAATGAAACCTTTGTCCTCTCTGAGCTTAGTTGTTTTCCTACAGATGTTTCATTACCCAAACTAGGTAACATCATCAGTGCCAGTAGAGAGTAGAGTTTGCTCTCAATTTACATTCTAGTGTTTTGCTTTTCAGTGTTGGTGGGAGTGAACTTTTGTTGTTGTTGTTAGGCTGTTTATTGTTTGGTTTGTTTGGCAATTCTTTGATTGGGTATTGTTCACTTCTTGTTTGTTGGTCTGATGCTAATCTTGGTTTAATCTATGGTCACATGGGTGTTGATTGCTGCTGGGGATGTGCTTTTCTCCTTTTTTGGCTTGTTGATTATCTCTTTTGCATAGTGTGTAGATGATATTTATGTTTACATGTCTATTTATGGCCAATTTGTCAGAATGCCAAGCTTCCAGGAATTCAACATATTTGGACTTGACTTGGTGTAGGATGGTATATGAAACATAGTTAAGTGTCTCCATATGTTGTAAAATTGAAGAATTTTCATTATGTCTTCTGACTGCTGAGTGTATTCATGGATGTGTTCTGCAAGTCTTCTGCCTATTTGTCTTACGCAGTGACTCTTGCAGTCATTACATTGTATGTTTGTAGATGACTCTTATTTTTTCTTCTGGGCTCCTGGATCTTTTAGGCGTCTCACAGTGGAAAACAAATACTCCACCAATTCCCCACTATAGTGCCTTAAATGAATCAAAGATGTGACAGTCCATGAGGATGAAATCCTGCTATGTGACAGACTTTTCCCCTTCCATAGTCTCAGAATTAGCCAAAGAATCTATGATACTATTGCTTCAGACCATACCTGACCTAACCAAATACACAAAAATTGAAATACCCAAAATCATAGATCTTCTTCAACTTATTCCTAACCACATGCTTTCAGTATAACAAACTTATTAACAAATCAAAAATACACCCATGGGATCATCACTTTCAGAACTCATAGTTGCAGTCATAACAACAAAGTCTGAAATCCGTAGCACTCCCACACATATAACCCAAAATATTGATCAGGTATGTAGATGACACGTCTACCATAATAAAAAGGAGCAATTAGAGAACATCCACAAAACCATCAACAACATCTTCAAATGAATCCATATCAAAAAGGGAAAAGAAAACAACAACACCCTATCATTTCTTATCAGCAGAGATTACGATGGAAAACTAGAAACACAAGTGTACCAAAAAACCACCCACACCAACCATGTACTCCACTACTAAAGTAAAAACCCAATCACCCACAAGAGATGCTATGTAAGAATGCTACTTAGATTATTACAAACACACTGCAGCAACCCTGTACAGCAGAACAAGGAAACAGATAATCTATACAACATCTTGCAACAAAATGGATAACCACGTAACTTCATCAAAAAGTGCTTGACCACTCAACCCAATATAGCGCAATTCAAGTGGTAAAAAGAATAATACTGCCATACATCAAAAACATTTCAGAAACCACCAACAGACTATTACAATCACATTGTATCAGTGTAGCACACAAACCAATTAAAGTCTCTCCAAAACATTTCTAAATAAAGTAAAAGATGTGGCAGTTGCTGAAGAAGAAGAAGAAGAAGAAGAAGACGAAGAAGCAGACGAGGAGGCGGAGGAGGAGGAGGAGGAGTCATCTACAACATACAGTATAAAGACTGCAGTAGCCACTATGTAGGACAAGCATGCTGAAGACTGGCCGAACACATCCATGAATGCCAACTAGCAGTCAAGAAGACATGATGATTATTCTTCAATTTCACAATATATCGGAAGTCTTAACTATGGTTTCATATGGAAGACTGTGACTATCCTAGACCAAACCAAGTCCAAAAACACAAGAGAATACCTGGAAGCCTGGCACTCTGACAATTGGTCATCAATAGACATACAATCATAAACGATATCTACATACTGAAAGAGACAATCAACAAGCTGAAAAGGGAGCAAAAGGACCAAAACAGCTCACCACCAGCAATAAATGATCAGCTAAGCATAGATTAACACCAAGAAGTGAACAGTATCCCAACAGCAAACAGTATTTGCTAAACAAACCAACAACAAACATTCTAACCAAAAAGAACCCCACCAAGATCACTCCTACCAACACTGACAGGGTAAGCCATGGAATATAAATTGAGAGCAAACCCCACTCCCTACTGGCACTGATAAAGTTACCTACTTTAAAGAAGAAACTTCTGCAAGAAGACAATCAAGAGCATCAAAGATTACTCATATTGTCATTCTTTAATGCAGTCTGATCATTCTATAATGCAGTCTGATTATAATATTCATGTGACCCTTTGTTATGCAATATAAGAAGCATGTGCCTCTCTTCCCAAGAGCCATGTACTTTGAGAAATTTGGGTGAGGGTTAGTTAAGCAATAAAGAGTTTACAGCTTCAGAGCATGCTTTCCAGTAGAATTATTCCAAAATGTTATCTTGCAGGGCCATGCCCTTTTTCTAACTAGCTTCAGTTATTGCGAGTATTAATGACTATTGTACGTCAGATTTGTCTCCCACCATTTGATCCAAAGAATTGAACTTTGTCATCATTTTGATTCTCTCAGAACTATAATTAAACCTTTAACCTAAATAAAACCTTTAACCATAAAAATGCTGCTAGAAATATAATGTATTGCAATAGAAATAAAGTACATATTGCAGAAGTAGACTAACATCAGTCTTCCAAGTTCTGTTCATGTTTTTCTAGAATCCTTGTAATCTGACAAATATAATTTATACTTAATCAACAAGAACAATGTTTAGTATTTAATAAGTGAAGTGTATAGATATATTGAGAGAGACGATTTAGTCTAGCGGTTAAGGCACCAGATACAAGCCAGGATTGTATGAGTTCTATTCCTGCTTTTAGACATAAAAGCCAGCTGGGTGATTTTGGGCCAGTTATGCTCTCTCAGCCCAATTCACACTACAGGGTTGTTGTTGTTTTTGTGGAGAAAATAGGAGGATCAATGAATATTGTGTGTGTTTGATGCTTTCAGATATTTATAAAAAAATAATGAGGGTTTAATATAAATAAATATGTTGCTCTGTATGTAGTATTTGCTTAGGAATGTAAGAAGTGTTTTGCTTATTCAGTTCATAGGTGAAACTATTTACACTTTCTGTTCTAGTGAAAAAGGTCCAATAGTACTCTTCTGACCACGTGTCTGTTAACATATTATGTTTTTCATACCGTACTACAAGTAGTTTTAATTTCCTGGTACTGAAATTATGTGAATGTGAAGACATGAAATGATTTTATTCCTAAATGAAATAACTATAAAGGGTCACAAGAAGAATTCAAATTTTCTATTAAGGTAAACGTTGGAAGATAATGAAAATATATTTCAAATAATATAAATTCCTTTATAGGAACGTTTCCTTTTCTTGAACCACAATCACATCTACTCTTGCCAATACCGGTAATTTTAGAATCCTTTTCACTGTAGATACTGTAGATCAAGTGAATCTTCTGTACATCCTGAAAATTATCAAAACTCCCCCAAACTATTCATACTGTTCAACTAGTTCCTTTTCCAGAAGTTGGCAAAATGCTTCAATTAGTGCTGATTTATCAAAAAAAAGGTGGCACTTAATCCCCCCCCCAAAAAAAAACTCCTGTATATGAAAGAAAAGAAAATTTTAATAGGCTGTGCAAAATTATGACTTAGAGATGATTTACTATAATGGCTAAAAAAATAAAATAAAAGATGGCATGAAACAAAGGAATGAGCCTATTTCTCCAGTTAATCTGGCATGGGTTGACTGTTGTATATTTTGCTAATTATTACAGCTTATTTATAGACAGTTTCTAATTAATCTTAGAAAAGTCTTTTCCATTTTCATTATTTTTTTCCTGAAGGTAGTACAAAGAAATGAATGATTATACAGATTTGAAAATAACATATTAGTGCTTCATTTTAAACAAGACAGATTAAATGCAGTTGTTTTCTTCTTCTCTTGTTTTAACATTTTGGCTACTTCAATATTTACTGAAGGAGCCATAGAGCTTGTTTCACACATAACACAAAGTCATAATAGGTGAGCTATGTGGACTGCAGATGATTTAATATTATATGTGAATAGTATTGCAAACCTAGTTAGCATATTAAAAAGCAAGGAGATTACTTTGCTGACAAAGCAGAGGTGGTATTCAGCAGGTTCTGACCACTTCTGGAGAACCAATAGTGGAAATTTTGAGTAGTTCAGAGAACCAGTAAATACTATCTGTGACTGGCCCTGCACCCATCTATTCTCTGCCTCCCGAGTCTTAGCTAATTGGGAGGGAATGGGGATTTTGCAGTAACTGTCCCCTGGAGTGGGGTGAGAATGCAGATTTTACAATATCCTTCCCCTGGCATGCCCACCAAGCCATACCCACCAAGCCTTTTTTGCCAAATAATGACTGTCTTTGCAATCCCATGGATCATAGCACGCTAGGGCCCCTGTCCTCCACTGTCTCCTGGAATTTGCCTGCTGCCAGACGAGGTGAGCCAGGAAAAGAGCAGTGGGTGGGGCAGGTGGCCACCCAGCCAGAAAATGTACCTGAGCTCGTGTTTCCTCATGCACCCAATTGTCTTCCTCTCTACTTTCACCACTGCTGCTGCTTCCATGAGTGCATGTGCACCTGCCCACTGGCCAGCTTGCCTACCTGCCTGCCTGCACCACAGTTGCCACAAGGAGAGCAAGATTCAAAAGGCAGGTGGGCCTAGCCGTAGCCTTCCCTTCCTCCTCCATCTGCACCAGTTGCTCACCAGAGCCTTTTGGAGCTGGCATAGGACAATGCCTCATGTGCCCTCGGATATGGCTCTACATACCACCTGTGGCACATATGCCATAGGTTCGCCATCATGACTCTAGATAACACATTTAACTGTACACAAGTCACAGGTCGATCACTTCCTGACCACACAAACTGGAAAGGAGAGAACAGTTAAGAGAAGACAAATTATAGTTACCGTATTTTTGGGAGTATAAGACACACTTTTCCCCCCTCTAAAAGAGGCTGATAATTTGGGTACGTCTTATATTCCGAATGTAACTTTTTTGAAGCTTTTTTCCCAACCCTAATGAGGTGTTAATGAGTGAAGCGATCTTTGCAAGCTTTTTTCATTGCTATTCCTTCTGAAGAAGCCTTATTTCCAGACCTAACGAGGTGCTAACGATCTTCCCTGTTTTGCTGGCTTTTTTCGTTACTTCTCTCTATCAGCTGTGGTTTAGAAGCTTTTTTTCAGCACTAACCAGGGGATAAAATAATGTGATGAATGTGACTAGACTAAGGACGCTAGCCAGATGAATACCTGGTAGGCAGATTTCCCCCCCTATTTTCCTCCCCAAAAACTAAGGTGCATCTTATACTCAGGTGCGTCTCATACTCCAAAAAATATGGTAAATATTAGGTGTTTATATTCATTATGTGCAGTAACTGAACCTAATTATATGTTCATGGCTTTCATTTGAAATATATAAAGGTACAGAAAGTTCCATGAATGTTCAGCTATCCAGATATAATTATCATTACAGTAAACAGTGAGTAATAGAAAGAACTTGATGACCACATAAAACATAATTAATGTCTGTATTATATATAAGACATAGAGAATATAGTTATCTAATAGTTGAGATTAAGGAATATGAGGAAGAGTTTAATCACCTCTGCTTACTGAGCAAAGTTGGCCACTGTTCCTCACCTTCGTATCATTCATCCCCATCATTACTACTTGCATTATGAAAATGCTCTCCCCTATTGTCAATACTTTCTTGATGCAAATAAATTTGGTAGAAAAAGATTTTCACTTGGAGTTTTATAGCCCTGACCTCCATATGGCCCCAGTTTGCATTTGAGTTAACGTATATGCATCTCTTTTTTCCCCTTCAGAATTGCTGTGTTTGGGAGAAATTCAAAGTGTGATGTTCATAAATTTCCTTAATGTGGCAACTGAAGAGTGTTTCTGTCTTGTGCCATTGTACAATTGCCTACTGTAGACTTATTATAGAAAGTCTGAGTTTCATAAAACACTATTGTGGGGAAGGGAGACTATTGTGCATCCCAGTTCTAGAATTTGTCATCCTGGATGCCAGACACTTAGTGCCACTGCTCATTTTTCAAATCAGCTAGAAGAGATACACAATTATTCTTACATCACTGTGGCAATTTTTGGGGTCCCTCATGAACCATCTAGAGAGCAATCATATTCTCAAGATGTGCTTAGCTAATATTTTCATCTGAAAAACTATCAACAGACTAGAATTTTAGCCAAAAATTGGCTACAGCGGGATTTGTAGAAGAGCAAAGGGAAGTTAAAGGGAAGATATGACTGTATTTTTTAAAGTCTATTCCCTTGGAGTTATATTCTCTGACTGCCTTAAATGTAAGTTTTTCAGGAATTTTAAGGAGGGAAAAAATGAAATACTGTACAACCAAAATGGAATCAATTATGGCATAAAGCAGGGGTGTCAAACTCAAGGCCCACGAGTCAGATCAGGCCCTCAGGGTGCTTAGATCTAGCCCATGGGCCTGTCTGGAAACAGCAAAGGACCAGCCCACTGTGCCTCTGTGAACAAAAATGGAGCCCAGGCAGGCCATGTGCGGCCTCCCCAAGCTCCATTTTCACTCACAAAGTGCTACAGGATGCTGTCATGGCTGAAAATGGAGCCACGATGAGTGACATCGAGCTGGCCATGCCAACCCTGGCCACACCCACACCGGTCCCCTGGGGTCAAACAAAACCCTGATTTGGCCCTCAATGAAATCGAGTTTGACACCCCTGGCATAGAGGAACTCAATTCATGGAATCTGCTACTATTTGGGAATAATTAGTAATTAGCAATCTGCTATTCTCTAATTTTATATGTTTAATTGGTATAGTATAGATAAAAATGTCAGGAAATCACATAGATATGCATGAATTTAAGGAAATTATTTGTAGAGTTTGTAGAAAAATGTATATTCAGAAGAAAATTATGTATGCTAAAATACTTACATTCAAAGATACATATTTTGAGAAAGTTGCACAGAGTGGTGTATATGTAAGGGAAAGAATCAGAAGTATCACCTCTCATTTAATATACTGATTTTCAGTAGTTTTCCAAGTTACTGTTTTCCCTTTTGCATCATATATTGGGTTTTTTTTTCTTGAGAAGACATTTGAAAAGGATATGGTTTATAAACATTCATATTCCAATGCTAGAATGTTCCAGATCAAGATGGAAGAAGGAGTACATTTGGTTGCAAATGAGAATATCAATATATGAATGGAATTGTAACCCGATGAAATTGAGTGAATCATAAGTTAATCAATCATTCCTAGACATAAACTTTATAGTAAATATAGGGAAGATCCCATGGAAAAGAGGTTGGTCTTAATGTCAAGAAAATATAAAATCTAACATGGTAGAAAACATTGGACTATCAGATTCAGAGGTGGGTTCCTACTGATTCTATCCGGTTCTATAGAACCGGTAGTAACTTGGCAATGACGTCACGGAGCTGGTCGGTGTCTCTCTGGATGCCAACATCTTGGATTTTGCTTCTGCACATGCGCAGAAACTAGCTTTTGATTGCTGCCTGTGCGCGGGCATTACAAATATAAGCTCTAGGATATGCTCTTGCCTTCCTGATGAAAATATGGAGAGCAAACTTGAGATGTTCAAAGAAACCAAAGAGATATTCAAAATAAAACTTGGCAATAGCTTATAATAACTGGTTACAACCATGATTTCCAATCAGTAACACTGACCATGATTTTAGGTTTAGCAAACATGCAAATAGGAAACTGGTGGTCTTTGAGCTTGGCTTTTTTCTTGTTGGACATTTCATTACCCAAACTAGGTAATGTCAGCAGTGCTAGTATGGAATGGTTTGTTTGTTTTTTTGGCAGCATGGCATAACCCTGAGCTGCAAATAGTCTCCCCTATAGGCAGGGGTGGGTTGTAAATTGTTTTGCTGCCGGTTCGCTCAGGGTCACGCCTCGTGCGCATGCTGCGCTCACATAGCAGTCGAAAATTAGCTTTTGCGCATGCGCAGAAACAAAATTCAAAATGTCGGCGCCCACGGAGACACCGACGGAACCGTCTCCGTGACATCATCAATGAGTTACTACCGGTTCTATAGAACTGTATAGAACTGCTGGGAACCCACCTCTGCCTAAAAGGAACTGACATTCTGGTTTAACAATCACATTTGACAATAAATGGAGAAGCTTCTAAAATATAAGGGCACTTATATAAAATAAATGTAAAGTTAATAGGCTAAATCTCATTGTGGCTGATGAATATTTAAAACTAAAGTAATTGAAACTCAGGTAAAATCTGTTCCATAGTGGGTAGATAAGGCTAAAGAGTTATTTGTGATAAGATGAATGAAAATTATGATACATCTACTAGTTGCATAAACAAAATAATACTAGAATAAGCACATTCTATGAACAGAAAGATTCCTTCTTAATGCACAACACACATTTATGGATCCAACCCAGTAACAGAGAAAATAAAAGCTGCTTGCTTAGATTAGAGTTGGAAGGGACCTTTTAGGTCATCTAGTCCAACCCCATGCTCAAGCAGGAGAGCCTACACCATTTCCGACAAATGGCAGTCCAATCACATCTTGAATGTCTCAAGTGTTGAAGTGCTCACAACCCCTGAAGGCAAGCTGTTCCACTGATTGATCGCTCTCACTGTCAGAAAGTTACTCATTATTTCCATGTTGAATTTCTACTTGGTCAGTTTCCATCCGTTATTCCTTGACTAGCCTTCAGGTGCTTTGGTAAATAGCTTGACCCCCTTCCTTAATGAAAGAAGGGCAACCTTTTTATGAAAGATCATGACCATACTACAACAATTGCTTTTTTCCTGTTTCTCACAATATTAGACCTGTTTAATTAAAAAATAATAATAATACTTTTGAGACTTTTACTTTATACTACTTTATGCTGCTTTCTGTAATCGCCAAATAGCTTTACTTTGATCATAATCCTTAATAAAATGGCATTTGTAATGTTATGGAATTCCCCCACCATCACTCACACTGCTAATGTTATGTCGTTGAGTAATGAAACATCTGGAAACAAACAACCAAGCTCCGAGAGCACTTGGAAATGTTTGTAATCTAAAACTGATCTCTCAATATTGGCCTTACTTTGCACAACAATAAGAAGAAGCAACCACAATAACAATACATATGGGAATTTTCTTTCTATAGCTTGTTGATCTTTTTCTGGATGCATTCCACTACAAAATTAAGAATCATCTTTCAGAGGTGCTTCACTCTGCAATGAGCAGGAGGTTATACTTGATTATCTAAAGGACAGTTTAAAACTCTGTAAAATTACAGAGCTCCATCCATGTTTCACAGTGAAATAAAAATGAGTAAAAAATTTGCTTATCTCATTGTCCTTAAAAGTGAATCCCAAAATACATTTTAGTTTTAATGGGGCCAGAGAAAAGATTTCAGAAACATTTTGGCTACGTCTGTTTTTTCTTAAAGAGTATATTTCAAAAGACATCTATTTAGTTAAAGTAGTATTCATTTTAAACATACCCTGGACTTTTTTTTTAACCTTTTAAAATATGTTTTTGTTTCACCATTCTTCAAGACTGAATGTTCTATATGGTACTGTGATGTAAATGTGTAAATTTGGGGCCTTTTAGAGAACAGAACACATTCTCACTATACTTTACTTTATAAAAACCTATCTCTCTGTAATACATTTTTTGTATTTCTTATGTCATACTGTAAATAAGAATTTTTCTGGTTCTTTTTGTTTTTATGTCTTAATCCGCTTTGTCACTTGAGAGGTTAAGCGACCAAAAGATTTAAAGCACTGTAGCTTTCTTTCATCAGGACATATTCTAAACTCCCTTCCCTGATGATGCTGATAGGTTTGTATTTTATTGCTGCTGCTGCTTCTTCATATTGGAGAATATAAGCTGATTGAAAACAGCAGCTGCTCTTATACTATGCCCCTCTAAATGTTGGGTTTGTGTATGTGTTCTCTACTCAATGAATGAAACCTGTGAATAATACTTTTTCTGACATTATTTCTTACTCAATTTTGTTATAGAAATAAATGTAGTTTTACCATAAGGCATACTTTTATCTAGGGATCTCACAATCAACCCTTCTCACTCCTGCTTTCATCTTCCCTGGATACAAATGGGCACAATACAAATGGGGTGAAATCCAGCAGGTTCTGACAGGTTCTGGAGAAACGGTAGTGGAAATTTTGAGTAGTTCAGGGAACTGGCAAATACCACTCCTAGCTGGCCCCAGAATGGGGAGGGAATGGGAATTTTGCAGTATCCTTCCCCTGGCTACACCCACCAAACCACACCAGGCCCAACAAGCCACGCCCACAGAACCGGTAGTAAAAACATTTTGATTTCACCACTGGACACAATGGTTTAGATCTAGGTAAATGTGTGTACAGTTAATTAATGTAGTTACCAGCCATTGTAAAGCTCCACACTTGATGAATTTTCCTCCACCAGTTTGCAAGATTATTTTCTCCTTAGACTCTGACAAGACAGTTCACCTTATAAGGAGGAACAAATAGGAAGATTGGAGCAAAGGGGAAAGATGGCCCCTTTATGCATATATTTGTTTTGATGCAAGGGTACTATTGCTATAATATTCTGATGGTTATTGACAAATTGAAAAAAACATTTCCCCAATTCAGATGCTATCAGATACTATTCATTTGAAACTGCTTAAGTGGTAAGTGTATGGAATTGTAGTTCCTCTGACAAAATTACCGAATTTGGTCCTTTGAGAAGTCTCTGAAGTGTGAGAAGTGTGATATTTTTTTGTTTATTTTTTGGAGGAAATTCAGCGTGGATTCATAATTAAAATCTGAACTTTTAACTTGCAACTTGCAAACTTGGTCCAGATAGATTTGCAATAGGTGTGATTAAAAATAAATTAAATTTTTTATTTGGTTACCTACCAGATCTTTATTTTTGGTTTTAAAGAGAACATTACATATTTAATTATATACATTCACATTTTTAAAATAGTCCAGGGATGCTTCTTCCTATTGTTCCACAGGAGTACAGATCAATTTAACTATGAACACTTTCCTCAGCTGACATTTTCTGTCACTGTTTGATTCATTAAATACAAAATGTATCTTCAAGTTTCTCAAACTAAACATATATCATTATAATTGTGATTTGCTAATGTTGTTTTTTCTAATTATTGCTCTCTATATAAATTACAAGTTCGTACAATGATTAAATGTACAATTAATATTTCACTTGTCTATTATGCTTGTTTTTTATATTGCCTTTTAATTCATTTTCAGAATGAAATAATATAGGATTATATGAGCATAATAACATTATCTAATTATTCATCTTGGTTGATAGAAAAGAGACTGTTAACACATTTTGTAAGCTTATTAACTTCTGTTTATTTCCTCTAATACCTGTATGATATGCTTTGTTTTATTTAGCATACTTATGTCTTCCTTTCATTTGTCATGGAGTAGACATTGCATTTCTAAACAATCTTGCATTTAGGAAGTTAACAGATTCAAACGTCTTTAGAACTGGCATGTAACTAATTCACAAGTTGCTAAACTTCTTACCTCTTTCATAACTTTGGAATGTGTTTAAGGAAATAATTAGTTTCTAATACAAGGAGGGAATGATTGCATAACAAATTATATGACCGCTATTGATTTAAGGGTCATATTTGCAAATGCTGAAATTGATCTATTTCTTTTGAAATGCAGTCCTAAATCTGCTTATGTGGTAAGTAGAATGTAGTTTTGACCTAAAGGTTTAGGATTAGTTGTTTTTAAAAGATTGATTAATTCAGAGATATTTCCCATTTCTCTTTTTCCTCTCTAGGGCCTTCAAATCATCACAGCCAGTCAACTCTGAGACCACCTCTTCCACCACCTCACAATCATACTCTATCTCATCACCATTCTTCTGCCAACTCCCTCAACAGGAACTCCTTAACAAATCGGCGGAACCAGATCCACGCACCACCTCCTGCACCAAATGATTTGGCCACCACTCCTGAATCTGTTCAGTTACAGGATAGCTGGGTGCTGAATAGCAATGTGCCACTTGAGACCAGGTAGAAAAATGTTGATATTTAATAAGCATTCCTTTTTTAAAGAATGGCTTTGAGACAGTTCACGAAATTAGTTTGTTGAGATTTCTAGAAGGGAAACCATTCTTAGCATGTTCACATAAATCATTTTTGTATTATTTATTAATTTATTTGATTTGTATAGATCAGGGGTCGGCAACCTTTAACACTCAAGGAGCCACTCGGGCCCATTTCCCATAGAAAACAAAACAGCCTGAGCCACAAAACCTGAATGGGCGTGGCCAACTCGATGTCACTCACTCCCACTCAGTCACATGATCCCTCCAGTCATGCCTACTCAGGTTTTGTGGCTCCGCGTTTTGTATGGGAAATAGGTAACTCCCTCTCATCTTTCTCCCTCTATCTCCCTCACCCTGTATCTTTCTCACATCTCTTTCTTTTTCTCTATCTCCCTCCCTCTTATCTTTCTCTTATCTGTCTTTCTCTCTATATATTTTCCTCTCATTTCTCTCCCTGTCTCTCTCTCCCCACTTCTCTCTATGTTTCTATGTCTGCCTATATGTGTGTGTGTGTGTCTGTCAATCTCTTTCGCTCCCTGCCCGTGCCTGTTCTTACTGTTGGAAGAGCCCTCTGTGCTCTTTTTGGGGTTTGTCAGAAGTTGAGTTTTTTCCCCTTCCTTTTGGAAAGCCGGGCTGGTGGAGCAATGAGTGGCAATCAATGTGCAGCAGAGCCTTCCCTCCCTTTCCTCATGTGCACCCTCTCCACCCCACCGCAGTCGGTCAGGGGGCTAAGGGGGGGAGGAGGTAAGCTGCTCATTGCTCTGCCAGCCCGGCTTTCCAAAAGGAAGAGGGAAATAAACAACTTGTGACAAACCCCAAACAGAGGATGCAAAGCTGCAAGGGCTTTCCGATAGTAAGAACAGGCATGGGCAGGGAGCGAGAGAAAGCGATACACGCGCGCACACACACACACACGCACGCACACACACTCTCTTTCCGTCTGAACCTCTTTCTCCCCACCTTCCTCCCTCTCTGTATCGTCATCTGTGTCCCTTCCGTCTCTCCTCCCTCCCCACTTCTCTCTGCCGCAGCTGAGCCAAGGGCTTCACTGCACCTTTTTTTTTTCTTTTGGAAATCCGGGCTGGCTCACTGTGGCTGAGCCGGGAGCCTGAGCACATGCGGGGAGAGCCTCCCTAAGCGAGCGGCCACTTGCCCCGCGCACGATCGCTTGAGGAGGGTCTCCCCATGCATGTGCATGCTCCTGGCTCAGCCACAGCCAGCCAGGTTATTGGGAGGGGGGAGGAGGGTTGCCCGAAGGGAAGCGTCCGTGGTGGCGATCGTTCCTCAGCCCAAATTTCCACCCAAAAAATAAAACGGGTGAAGGGTGAGGGGTGGGGCTAATCAATGATGGGTTAGGAAGCCACGGCAGAGGGCCCAAAGAGCCGCATGTGGCTTTGGAGACGCAGGTTGCCGACCCCAGGTATAGATGCTTATCTCACATAAATGATTTTTGATAGCTTACAATAAAATAGATTAAAAAAATAAAAATAGTATGTTAAGATACTTAATATAAAATTAAAAAAACACAAAGCAGTTAAATTTCTTAAATAACTATCAATAAAACCAAGTGACAGGCTTTATTATGCTCCTGGGGCTACAGACCCGGCCACAAAATTAAGTTTTGGACTAACTTAATCTCAGGTGAAATTAATTCCAATAATGTGGGTGTCATGGCATAAAATACCTTCTTCCTGTAATCAGGTTATATTTAATTATGTAATATAATATTATTATATTATATTATATTATATTATATATTATATTATGTTATTATATACATAATATAATATTC